>JANUFT010000023.1:29190760-29194520 GCA_037127435.1 Epinephelus malabaricus
AAATGTGGAATTATGAAATAAAAGTCCCCCCAAAAATAAAAAAGGCCTTTGAAAATGAAAAATAAATAAATACATAAAAGCAGTTTTGTCTTCAGGTCAGTTTACAGTAGAAACAGTCTCTTACTTTGTGGCTGAGGGTCCAGGTTCATTACTGAGGTCTGGAGGAAGACCCATGGACCAGTCACTCTTCAAAGACAGCTGACAGCTGGACACTGGAGACTCTGATCTGTCCCCGTCTGCCTCCAAATCAGCCATCTTCCCAAATCTGACAGAACTGTAACACACATACACAGTGTGTTTGAATTATTGAAGTATTTAACATCACACAGACTGGTGGTGATTCTTAAACTAACATGTGTACAGATGTGAAGCCCTGACTGTATCTGACTGATCTTTAATGAAAGCTGTTGTCTTGTATCAAACATGAAGCTTATAGTCAGACACAGTTTATTCAGCCTGTGTAGTTGAGGGGACAGGTCAAACTGATATGATGCTGATTTACAGGAGAATCCATATAAATGGAGGTTGAACCATGAACATAAACTACAGATCGCCTGTAAAGCATTTTAATAAATCAATCTATCAGAATTAAAACAACTGGAGACTGAGAACAAACTGATATATGAGTCTGATTATATTTGGATAAATCACCATCATATGTGACAGGATGTGAGTGTTCCTGTGACTTCCTGTACAGACTGAAGGCTGCTGGGAACTCTCCAGGCGAGGCGCAGGTCATCTCCAACGAGCCTAAAGTTTAGAGAGTGTCCGTGCACTGATCTGAGGGCGGAAACCAAAACTCACTCTACAAAGAGCAGGGAGAGCTGACTGTACACTCAACATCTTACTCTACAACAAAACTGCGCCACAACCCCTCGGCAGAGTCCCCCTTTTCTCTCTGTGTGTCTATAAACTAGAGCTTTTCACTGTGACGCACATTCAAAGAGTTGACACAAGCGCGCGCCCGAAGCACCGGAGCGCGCAGATCCGTAGCTGCGCGCAGGCGTAAAGCCTGGTTGTAAAAACAGCGTCAGATGATGGTGGTGGTAAAAGCAAGTGTGATGATGAAGCTGTGAAGATGTGGCACTGACCCAACCGACCCTACTCTCCCCTAGAACACACTAAACAATGAATAAACATCAACACTCACCGTGTCTCACACCACCTGTCTTCCTCTCACTGCTCTGTGCAGTTTAAAATGGAGTCTGAACACACCACTGACTTTATACTTCCACTTTCGCTCTTCCTCTCTGTTGGCACCTCCCCCCCTTTGACTCATGGGAAATTGAGTGTAACAGAGACTTAAGACTCTGCTGAGAGTCGAGCTTTGGGACTCCTCAACAGTCTCTGTTATTAGGATCATTATTGTAATCCTAGATATTCTTCTTCTTTCTTCTTCCGAGGAAATCATACTTCCCATGGGTGAAAACTCACCAAACTTTGCACAAAGGTCCAGTCTCATGCCAGATATCCTCAGCTGTAAACTCAAGCCAATAGTCCTGATGGTGGCGCTACAGCAAGCGTCTAAAGTTTAACACTTTGGAAATTCATAACAAATCAACCATACGTGCTACAACTTCACAACTTTCATCAAACTGTAGCCCCAATACTGAAGAAACGTTTGTACATTTAAACCTATTAAAATGATGAAGTTCATCACTCTGTTTTTTTCAAAAACTGTAAAACTTCTTAAACCTATCTCCTCCCACAATTTTGGCGTAGTCACCATATACATTGAGGTGGACACGAAACTGAGAAACAAATATCATCTTGGAGGACATCGTTGCACTTGGTTGACTATTTTTCTATGATCTTAGATGTAAATATTGCATGTTTCCTTCAGATAAAACACATTTTTGACTTGTGAATGAGTCAATGGAATTTCTTGCAATAATGAAAAAATACTGGCAGTCATGTCCGCCTGGCACAAACCACATGTTTTGGACAGCTGTGAAGTGACAGAATGTCCCAGCATCATGGTTCTTATATTGCCAGATTCCAGAGAGTCTCCCCTCTTCATATATGGCAGAATATGTCAACTGCCAACTTGCTATGCTGAGATACATGTAAAAATGTATATAAAATTTATTTATTCATTCAAATTCATTTATATAAAAATCAATATAAAATACAGGCACATAGAAGGACATGGAATGATGGTTAATCTGGTTAGCCCAGATTGTCCTGACAAAACAAGATATAGCATGTGTGTGTGTAGCCTTTATAATGACTGTGATATGAGCTTAAAAGTGAAGGCAGTAAAAATACCCCCAAAAGGCCGAGGGCCCAAACACCAGCCATGACAACAACCTGATATCATAGTTCATTTAGCCTACCTGAGGGGTATTCCAGAAAGCGGGTTTAGTGAAAACTCTGAGTAGGTTAACCCTGAGATGAGGGAAACTCTGGGTTTTCTGTTCCAGAAAGAGAGGTAGGCCTAAATCAAACTCTGAGTCAGTCACCATGGCAACAGACTCTGTGAACCTAACCTGCTCGCTGGCAGGTTTTCTTCAATAAACCCTGAGTGTTTCTCTGTCTCCTCCCTCTTACACGCTGTTTCATTTCCTCATTCATTCAGTCCGTGTCAAAGCTTGTATGGAAGCGCATTCATTAGCGGAGATTTACCGTCTGTCACAGTCTAAATCCTGCTGGATATTAGTTTGTTACTCAGGACTGTCTTAAGTTACTGAATTTATGCACATCAATCATTTCTTTGGACATCAGTTTTTGTCTTTACATTCAAATATTACACAGCGAGAATTCACCCTCAGCTCAGAATCAAACCTCTGTCCTTTTTATATTTATTATTTTGTATAACACTGTGCACAAGGATCAGACTGTCCGTCTGTCAGAGCAGCTCCCAAATGTTTATTGCACATAATGTGTAGGTCTAATTATTTACATTTTAAAAGTTGGTATGAAGCTTCAGACACGTAGTATCAATGACTAATGATCTCTGTCACTGATGTCACTGGTCGCACTGATGGAACATAATTCCTATAGCCTAATATTGGGGATTATATGTTCATATTTCTGAGTGAGCAATGGTGCAGCATTTCACTGTCTTTAAATTTACTACATTTGTATCTGAAATAAAGTCACTGAATGCTGTTGAGTCAAGATACAAATAGATGTGCAACATTTTAAAATCTACTGTATTTTAACCTGAACGTCTTTTCAAGTGCAAATCACCAAACATATTATTACTGGGTCAGACTGTGACTTTACAGTCATGTCTTTATGTCTTTGATCTATAGCCTAGACTATATGTTTTAAATCTTCTGCCTCCTGTGTTTTTCCCCATCAGATTAAATCTGAACAAATATATTAATACAATGTAATGTATCTACAGCCTGATACACAGCCACTTTATCTTCATTAAGAATTATGTAAGTCTGATAAATGATGAATAAACGGACAACACTGAATAAAACTTTTTTATTAACTTTATGGTTAACTTATTGACACTTCGCTCTGACTCAGGCTCTTCTTTTAAAGATAAACGTGCACCGTCTGCTACACATGCATTAATATCTCTGCATCCACTGGATTCAAATGGAGGCGCAGTCTTTTATTTACCGGTTGCCATGGTGAATCGTGGAGTCAGAGCTCCATTGATGATGGCTTTTTATTGTCGGCTTAACTCAAATCAGCTGTTCTGGAACCGGATACTCAGAGTTTCCCATCTCAGAGTAAGTCAACTCAGAGTTCAGGGATAGACTCAGAGTTTGTTGAACCTCCTACCTGGAATACCCCTCTG
>JANUFT010000023.1:29194620-29304119 GCA_037127435.1 Epinephelus malabaricus
AGAAAGAATCTAAAAAATGACCAGCAGATGGCAGCAAACATCAAGAACATATGCATAGATTTGAGTTTTTAATGATTGAACTTTTATCACTGTGATCACCTTTAACATTTTTAATTCATAACCTTTTTCTAAATTAATGTCTTGACTTTACCACACAGCTCACAGTTTATTATATATTTCATGTCTTTATGACTTTGATGAATACAAAACTCAAGTCCTAAATATATATCTTGCATTTATGATGCACTTGGGCAATGCATCATGAACAAACTTACGAAATAAGTTTATGAAAATATATCATAACGTAAATATACTACTTAATACATATTGTAAAAATAGTGGTGTAAAAAAGCAATTTATCATTCTCTTAACTCTGTTTATCCTTTCTAATTTTTTGTGTTTGACTGCTCTGTCTCCTCAACAGGAACATTTGTAGTCAATGTGACACAGACCTCCTATCAGGCAGAGGAGAACCACAACATCACACTGGAGTGGATGTTCACCACCAAACCTGGCAGCTCCCTCCACTCCCTTTATATCTACTGTGAACTGTTAACTGATCTCAGAGCCTCAGGTCTGTTTCATCTACATGGAGGTGTTGAGGTCCAAACAGATGAACAGTTTACAGGACGAGTCCAGTGTGACAAAGACGTCCTCAGAGAGGGACGACTCAGACTTCATGTGTCCAGACTCAGGACTGATGACTCAGGACTGTACATGTGTGATGTGTCCACACATTATGGTGGCAGCACTGCTACATGTCGGCTCAATGTCACTGGTAAGTTGATTCAGTAGAATTCAGTAAATGAAACTTTACAAAGAGTCTAAGGATCTTAGCTCAGCATTTTAGCACACTAATAAGCACTAAATAGAAACTTTGCCTGAGCTGAATTACACAGTTTTCAGGCATTTGGTCATAAACCAAAGAAATCAATAATTATTTTGACCTGATGATGGCACAGAGTTAAAGGATAACAGAGGCCTGATTTAAAGAATTCCTCCAAACACTTTCTTCAGTCACTCAACAGAAGCATTGTGGATCTTTTGGGAGAATTTCTGCACACAGTTTGTAGCAAGCAAAATAGCAAATGTTTTGGCTAGCAGAGATTTCCTCTGCTCATATGAAGCCAGGATAAATCACACACAAGACTTAAATTAAAGTAAATAAAAGCTTTGTTTCCACTGAGGGAAATGGTTTCAGCTTACAGAAATAGACAGGACGTCTGCGTTGCTGTGACGTGTAGTTACATTTCTGAGGAGGTGCAGATGGCGTTGATTCGACACATAGGTATAATCCATGTAACGACTGTCATTATTACATGTGCGTTTCTGTAAACATTTCCACTCCTTCCATGACAAACTAAAGTGGAAGCTGTTGAAGAAGCAGGTTAAGTCGTCCCCTGCCTTTCAAACCATTTACAAATCAAATGTTTAGTCACTGTCTTAGCAGTATGCTTCCACCACTATTGTTTTAAGATAGAAATCTAATACAGCGTCTTTTGTACTGAAGCTGCTGGTGTTGAATATACTTCATATATGACCGTAGTCAATATTTATTGTTATTTCAGAGAGCTGTATTCTGTATTCTTTTGGTTACAATGCTAAGAAGGAAGGTGAGGAGTTTCTATGTAGAAAGGACGATCATGCAATTATTCTATTCTTCTTTTATCGAGTCCGTTCCTTCCTTTAACATGGTCTGTTGGTTTGGTAATCTGAGCCTTAAAATCAAGAACAGGTTGGAAAAAGTGGTCAAGCTGTGTTGTAAGATCACTGGTGTTACTTTAAATGACCTCCAGCATCTGTATGAAGAGAGGGTCACCTCTGAAGCTTGGTCTGTTGTCTCAGACTCTCAACACCCCCTCCATGTTGAGTTTTGGATGCTTCCATCAGGGCAGAGGTTCTGCCTCCCTAAATGCAGCACTGAGCGTTACAGATCCTCCTTTGTCCCGTATGTTATTGCTGATCTTAACAAGCAGTGGCCCTTGATGTCCATGATTCACCCCTGACGGTGTGTCATACTGGATTCTGTATGCTTACATCATACTGTCTGTTTTGTTGTACTCATGACTACTGTCTGTATCTCAAAGTGCCCCTCAGTAAGTTTACCTTACCTTGACCTATATACAGCACTACATAGCATGTGATGGAGAAGTTTCAACTTCTGTTCCTCTTTATTGTTTATGCTTGAGATTTTAATAAATTATGTCCTAAGCCGATCAGCAGTCAAAAGCCATTCAAAGCTGATTCAAGCCTGTGGTGTCTGGAACAAAATCACACGACTGTATCATCATGTATTTAATGTAAAGTCAGTTTGATGTATCAACATTTTGTCTTCTCTATACAATACAAAAAAAAATATACATATATATGTATAAGGTCAGAAGCTTAAATATTTTAAAGTTCAGTTATTTTATATTTGTCAACAATAAGTAACTACTGTCGTCTCCTTTAAATGTAGAGCTGTAAGTCACTGCGAAACTTCTGTTTTTCCAGAGCCAAAGTCAGCTCAGACAACAGAAAGACCACTGCAACCCATCAGTCTAGAAACGCCTGATCCAACAGAAGACAAAGACGTTAAAAGTGAGAAGTGAGAGTTCTCAGCATCAACATGTTGTTTTTAAATTTCTTTACTGTTGTTTTTCAGTCAGGCTTCATGTTTAAAGTTATAAGATTTTCAAAATGTCTCTAATGGGTTTATTTTTTCAGCAATAGCCAGTCAAATTCTGTATTTGTAGTAGTTTTTGTTGTTAGTGGCGGGGTCCGCCATTCCTGCACTGGACTCAAATTGTACTCATGCACAGTTGGCTCACAGGGAACGATGTCTGCATGTGATCCAATGTGATTTTACCTCATTGATACTTAATTTCCTACTGCTGCTGCTTCACATTAAAAGAGTTCAACTGGTGACACATGAGGTGACTTTTATTGTGAAGCAGTCACAGGAAACTTAATATATCTGTCTTTAAGTTTAGCACCGGCAGAGATCACTGATAATCTACAACACAAGACAGTCGTTTTTGGCATTTTGTGTTTCAGGGCTGAAATCTGATGGATTATAACTAAAGCTTTAGAGTTTATCAGACCTGACACTGAGTCACATTCATGTTGTGTGTGTGTTGTTTTCTGACATCAGCTCTTATTGTCTCTTTTTGTTTGCTCCTGTCAGGTAGGCTGTCCAGTCGGAGCAGAGTGATCCTAATTGTGGTTTTCTGCATCTTGCTGGCGATCATAGTTGTTGGAGTCACAGGATATTTGATACACAAGTGTTGAATACGGGAGGTACGTCAGAGCCTTTCATTTTTGAGGTTTATGTATTTCAATAATGCTAACATGCTGACAGCTGACTAATTACTCATTTTCTTTCCTCTCCAGCATATGAAAGGACCTGTAGTCTAAGTGGTTTCCTCAAGACTACATTGGTGGTTCACAGAGATGAGAACACTACACACCTATCTAGCCTGGACTTTTCCCCGTTATTTTGATAAGTCAGACACGTCCAGCCACAGTTTATATATAATGTTCCTTTAAAGAGGTTCTATAGTATGTTGCACTGATGCCCTTTTTTAGCATCAGCTGTGTCAGCACTGACACTGGATTGCTTCTGTAAAATTAGATAGCGTTGCATGTGATGGTTGGACACACAGACATATTTCATCTCTCTTTGCATAACTTTGCATTGCAAAATGCACACCTACAGCTAGAACTAAAACTAAAACTAGAAGGCCTGTATTGTCATTGCATAGGAACACAACAAAATTAGTTGTGACACTCAAGTGATGCATTCTAACAAAGAACACGAAACAAAAGACACAGGACATTTGAGCCAAAAGCTGCTGCGCAAGTGTGTGCCGCAGTATAGTTATCTATGTTATACTTGAGTCCAAAAAACGTAGTTG
Organism: Epinephelus malabaricus; assembly: GCA_037127435.1. Taxonomy (NCBI): domain Eukaryota; kingdom Metazoa; phylum Chordata; class Actinopteri; order Perciformes; family Serranidae; genus Epinephelus; species Epinephelus malabaricus. The sequence continues at coordinate 29,198,517 of JANUFT010000023.1, forward strand.
GCAGAATAAATGTTGTGTGTTTCTGCAAACCACTGGTACCTAACATTTGTACGTTTAGTATGTAGTGGATAGGTTGAAACTTCACTTTTCTTTATGTCAACAATGAGGTGCCCGGTTTTGTCATCACAACTAGTGCTGGAAATGCCCCAGTGTCTGGCTAAAAAACATGGTTTTGGTGTCACAATCGTGGCTGAAAATGCCTGATGTCTCATTAATAAACACCTGCTTTTAGTGCTGCAATAGCAGCTTCTCTCGCTAGTCTTATTTCATTTCATTCTCTTGTCATTTTAATACTTGTATGTATGGTCTGTGTGTGTTGTGGAGGGGCTACAAGTTACATTTCATTGTGCAATTGTGTTGTAAAATGGAAAAGAAAAATTAACTTGTGACGGTGTCCATCAAAATGCCTTCAGTATTTAACTCTTACCAAACTGCCATTCTGCTGATGTTATCTGCTATATTCTATTTCAAGTGTTCCAATAAAAGCTGGTCTTTATTTTGGTAAGTGCTGTTCTTGTTGTGATATTATTGAACTACCTCTTATCAAATTTGCACTTTAAGATCAATCAATCAATCAATTTTATTTATAAAGCCCAATATCACAAATCACAATTTGCCTCAGAGGGCTTTACAGCATACGACATCCCTCTGTCCTTTGGACCCTCCCAGCGGATAAGGAAAAACTCCACAAAAAACAGTAGAAACCTCAGGAAGAGCAACTGAGAGAGAGAGAGAGAGAGAGAGAAGGTGCCCGGTGTATTATAGGGGGGTCCCCCGGCAGACTAGGCCTAAGTCAGCCTAACTAGGGGCTGGTACAGGGCAAGCCTGAGCCAGCCCTAACTATAAGCTTTATCAAAGAGGAAAGTCTTAAGTCTAGTCTTAAATGTGGAGACGGTGTCTGCCTCCCGGACCGTAACAGGAAGATGATTCCACAGGAGAGGAGCCTGATAGCTGAAGGCTCTGGCTCCTGATCTACTTTTGGAGACTTTAGGGACCACGAGTAACCCTGCGTTCTCAGAGCGCAGTGTTCTGGTGGGATAATATGGCACTATGAGCTCTCTAAGATATGATGGAGCTTGACCATTTAGAGCTTTATAAGTTAACAGTAGGATTTTAAATTCAATTCTGGATTTTACAGGGAGCCAGTGCAGAGAAGCTAAAACAGGAGAAATATGATGTTGTTTCTTAGTTCCTGTTAGTACACGTGCTGCTGCATTCTGAATTAGCTGGAGAGTTTTTAAGGACTTACTAGAGCTACCTGATAATAGAGAGTTACAGTAATCCAGCCTTGAGGTAACAAAAGCGTGGACCAATTTTTTTGTGCATTTTTTGTACTAAATCGAATTTCTGAAAGTCAAGCTAACACATCCAGATGATACAGTTGGGAGTCAAATTCCTCCTGCATGTATACAGTCAATCAGACCAAAACTGGCCGAGGCGCTCTGAGAATGCTCCACAGTTTCTGCCCCAGGTCTTGACCAGGAAGTCAAAAGCTTTAAATTCATAACAGAAGAAGAAGCCGTTAACAACATGGCGAGATTCAGAGCCGTGCATTTTTGGACAGACGAAATGTACATAGCTGTAAAGTTGTCCACCATGGTGCCAGTTAACTGCTGGCTAACCATAGCTAACTTGTTTGTCAATTGTTTGGTCTACAATGTAAAAGATCAACCAGAAAAAGGTTCAGTACTAACAGGCTGAAAAAAAAAGTGAGGTAGGCTACGATATGACATAAATAAACCCCCATTTTTTGTTATCTTTGCTGCCATCTTGACTGTAAGGGAGCCAGGAAGGACAATTCTACTAGGCACAGCTGCGCCATGTTCTGGCTGCCATGACTGCAACCTGGTTTTGTTCTCTTTGCTGCAAGGCGTCATAATACACCAGGAGCATTTCAGGATTGGAGCATTTTGCCTGCCTGCTTTTGTGGACGTGCAGATTTTCTTGATTTGATTTTTTTCTAATTGTTTGGGCGTCTAACCTGAGTAGGTGAGTAGCTAGGTATCAACCTGGGTGGCCACTTGAAAAAAGTTATGCTGTTACTTGAAAACATTAGTGCTCTCAGTGTAGTCCTCTACTGTCATACTTTAATTCAGAGTGCGCTCTCAGATTCCTGTCTTTTATGTGGTGGGGCTAACGCTTGGTTTATGTTTGTGTCATAGTTTAAAAGATATGATGCAATTAACATGGCATGTCCTACCTGGGAGGACTGGAGCCAACCAAGTGAGATACATACAGGATGGGTTAAGCTTGTTATCACGAGGTTGACACATGTAGACAAACACTCTTAGTCACCTGTACAGGCAGCCTGTGTTCAGACTGTAGGAGGAAACTGGATGCAACGTAAGTCTCTGCAACAGCTGTTACTAAAAAAAAAGCCCCAAAGAACAGCTGACTATTGATCAGATGAGAATGAAGGCTTTCTACAAGTGTGCTGTGTTGCCTTGATGTTGTTTTTTTTTTTTTAGTCCATTTACTACCCACATGGGCCCCACATGCACATGCGTGCTGGGATGAGAGAACACTGGAGAAGCACGAGGATGAATTAAATTCATCTTTTGATTCACTAAAACTTAAACTAATGGATCATTTTTTTATATAAAAAAATGCATTTAATTTTTGACTAATAATTATCAAGTAAATAAACAAAAAGGGAGAAAAAAATATTGATATAAAAATAACTTTTCTGCAGTCATTAAAACTCAAGCTCAAAAACACTAAACACTAACAAGATAATACACAAATATTATACGATTATATCGAATGCAAAGGTTAATAGTGTGCCCTAAGATCAGATCAGATCAGCGCAACGTGTGGTTACATATCTGGAGAGGTGCACGTTAGGCTACAGCGTAGGCTCTATGTTGGTGCAGACAGCATTGTTGTGACGCAGAAGTATGACTTCCTAAGCCCTAAGCAGAGGACTTTTATTTTGATGAAATATGAAATTAAAGACATTTCAGCACGTTCTCATCCCAAGACTTTCATGGCTACATATTACATGCTATCCTTCTGTGTTTGCCGTTGACATTCTGCGACCAACGCCGAGATGTCAACAACAGTTCATGGTTGGGTTTAGAAAAAACATCATGGTTTTGTCATTGGAAGCAAACACCGGGCCCTTGGGTAAAAGTCCAGGGTTGTTGGTTTGGTTTGTCCATTCTGGGCTACTATAAAAACAATTAAAGTTTAGGATGAAAGAAAAATTGTATGACTTTATATTTAATGTTTCTTTATTTGAATCTTTATATTTAACGTTTCTTTATTTGAATCTTTATATTTAATGTTTAAGCCACAAATTCAATTAATTCAAACTATTGTGTTTGGAAAATAGGCCTACCATAATATAAGGTTTATTCTTTTATCTTTAAAAGATACTGTATATTTTGTAGTGTTGTTTATAGTGACTTGCACTGAGCTTTCTGAGTCATTGCCAAAACTCAGATTAGAGTTTTGTGGCGTCATAACATCTTGTGATCATCATGTGAGAGAAAAGTGAAGAAGCACGTGAGGATATTAATTAAATCCACCTTCTGATTTGGATCATTTTATGAATAGTGAATGTAATTTTTGACTCTTATAATTACCAAGTAAATAAAGAAAATAATAACTTGTCTGCAGTCATTAAATCAAATATTAAACAATGAAATATCGAATTAAAAGGTTGATACTGTGCCCTTAAGACACTCCCCCCCTCCTTCCTCTTTCCGTCAGCTTGATCTGTGAGACTCAAACTCAAAGGTGAAGAAGCACGTGAGGATATTAATTAAATCCACCTTTTGATTTGGATCATTTAATAAAAAACGAATTTAATTTTTGACTCTTAAAATTACCAAGTAAATAATAAAGAAAAAAATACACAAATATTAAACAATTAAATATCGAATTAAAAGGTTAATACTGTGCCCTTCAGACACCCCCCTCCCCTCTCCTTTTGTCAGCTTAATTTGGAAACCATTAACCATTGAAAAAGGAAGCGATTCTGCAGCCCACATGGAACATGACCAGACCACACTGTGTTTTGAACTTAAACCTTCTCTTTTACAAAGTGCACCTCTCATCCTGACTCAAGATCACATCCCAAACTGTGCCGATCATGGACTGAATAACTTCCAGTAGCTCGCACCGTCCTCACGCGAGTTTGTTTGCTGCACCACACACAACTTATTGAAGAATAAACAGTTTATGCTCAAATATAATTATTATTACCAGTGTTTATCATTTAATTTTCGCTGCTAGAGGGCAAGAAAAATAAATATAGATTAATTACAGTATCGTAATGTTACGAGACGACGGCATATCACGGGTATTCCCCCCTGTAGGCGGAGTTTCAGTAAGGTCATTAGGGAAATATGTCGGGACTAGACGAAACATCCCGCACAGCTGTAAGTTAGTCATCAGTCTGTCTGAGTTACGGTCGCGCACTTTTAAATGGACATGGAGGAGCTCAGTAACAGTGTTTCACTGTCGCCTACACTCTTCAACCTCATCGTCCGTTGCCTGCTGTGTGGACTCACACCTGTTAAAGGTAAGCTCAAACAGTAGCCTACCGGTTCTGATATACCATTTTAATCCCAAACTGGACAGAACCAGCAAATCTCAATCTCATATAAAGCATTTACTCTCTGATTTTAGCCTCATGGATGTGTGTTGGACATTTACTCACACAGCTAAGGAGTATACTTTTTACTCAAATAGGCATAAATCTTCTCCATGAATAGATTTCATATTAGCGTCTTCATCCCTAATGTCTCTGGTGTAAAATACAGAGGTAAAGCAAAAGACCTGACAGTGCTGGGCAAGTAATGCGTCCTTTACAATATTACTCTCTGTGCAGAGTAATAAGTTACTTATTGCACTAACTGTGCATTACTTTGATCAAAATGACCTCAGAAGAAATAACAGGCATTTTAAATGGATGAGGGTGATGCTGTTTGACGGCAGGTAATCAAAGCACAGAAGCTCCAGTTTATTACAGGTCATTTCCACAACAGTGCTGCAGGTCTAACCCATTCACCAAATATGTTGTGAACATAAATTAGGGCATCAAGTGGAGGCACCAATTATGCTGGGGTCAATTGGCTATTGGAAATAATTAATATTATTATATATTATATATTATATATTATATATATATAATATATATTATTATTATTGTTATTAGTATTATCATTATTATTATTATTATTATTATTATTATTCAGAAATGTTTTCGCAAATTCCCATGGGATGGTGGTACATCATAGAGACATGAAATTTTGACTGGAAGTTGTGTGCAAATGCTGCTCAAGAAACATAATAGCCTACCAATAGGCCAGATGGGGGCGCTAAAATTAAGGTTCTACGAAACTTTGTTTTGAAAGGCCACCACCCTACACAGTATGTCATATTGACTTGATATTGCAAACACATGTTTAGGTAAATGGGCTCAATGAAAGTCTGTCAAGAACCGTCAAGGTTCGCCCACTTGATTTTCCGCCACATTGATTTTTTTTTTTTAACACTTTTTTGACATCTCCTAAGGCGTAGATCTGACTTGTACCAAATGTTCTGTGGCTCATCATGGGGTGAAGCTTTTCAAGTTATCAAAGACTTTTTGATAGGCTATGTCTGTGCATTTTGATGATAGTGACTCAGCACATTAATGGATTTTACTCCTTAACCGTTCAGCCTATTATGAGAAAACTTGTAGCAAATGTCTTCATACATATCCGAATCATACCCTGAAAGTTTGATTCAAATCAACCTATAGGGGGCGCTACACAAGCAAAAAGTTGATATCTCGTAATCAACCAGAGATATTTGTACAAAACTTGGTTTGCATCATTTAGGGTCATATCTCAGTCGATGCACAAAATTTGAAAATGATTGGTTAAAGGGGGCGTGGCTTATTGCATTAAATATACATTTCAAGACATCTCACATTCCATATTTAACAAAATCATAATAAATCACCAGTGTGTCCTACAGAGCTGAAATGAAGGCTTTCCACAAGTGTGCTGTATCGCCTTGATGTTGGGTGATTTTTTTTAGCCCATTTACTACCCACATGGGCCCCACATGCAAATGTGTGCTGGGATGAGAGAACACTGGAGAAGCACTTGACGGTTGATTAAATTCACCTTTTGATTCACTAAAACTTAAACTAATGGATCATTTTTTTATTTAAAAAAATGCATTTAATTTTTGACAAATAATTATCAAGTAAATAAACAAAAAGGGAGAAATAAAAATAACTTTTCTGCAGTCATTAAAACTCAAGCTCAAAAGCACTAACAAGATAATACAACAATATCATATGATTAAATGTTTAAGCCACAAATTCAATTAATTCAAACTATTGTGTTTGGAAAATACCATAATTTTAAGGTTTATTCTTTTATCTTTAAAAGATATTTAGTGCATTGTGGTGTATAGTGACTTGCACTGAGCTTTCTGAGTCATCACCAAACTATTTAAGGTCCAGTGTGTTAGATTTAGGAGCATCTATCGGCAGAAATGGTGTGTAGTATTAAGAATAATGTCTTCCTTGTTGTATGATAACCTGAAAATAAAATTCATTGTGTTTTTGTTTTTTGTTTTTTTTGTGTTTTTAATTTTAGAATGAGCTGTGTACACCTACATAATGAGCAGGTGTTTGTTTTTTTCAGTCACTGTAGTTCCTCTACATTCCTGGTAGACAGAAGAAGTTTCAGTTGCTTGCAATCTGCAGGCTCACATCTCGATGCAGCTAAATTCTACACACTGGACGTTTAAAGCCAATAAAAAACTGTGGGAAAGGGCTCTGTATTGAATCATTGCTTAGACTGTGAATTTTGTGTCACGCCAAGGAGACACAAAATTGCCTCAAGGAGAAAAAAAAATGTCTTAAAGACACACAAAATTACCTAAAGGAGAAAAAGAATTGCCTCATAAAGACACAAAATTACCTCAAGGTGACAAGAAATTGCCTCAAGGGCATCTTAATTGCTATATCAGTAGGCAACTGGACTTGCTTGCTTTTCTTGAAGACGTTCCACCTCTCATCCAAGAAGCTTCTTCAGTTTATTCAGAACTTCAAAACTAAAGAAGCTTCTTGGATGAGAGGTGGAACGTCTTCAAGAAAAGCAAGCAAGTCCAGTTGCCTACTGATATACACCGATCAGCCACAACATTAAAACCACTGACAGGTGAAGTAAATAACATTGCTCATCTTGTTACAATGCAATGTTCTGCTGGGAAACTTGGGGTCCTAGCATTCATGTGGATGCCACTTGACATACACACCACCCACCTAAACCCTACTGCTGACCAAGCAAACCCCCTCATGACAACGTCACCCAATGGGAGTAGCCTCCCCCAGCAGGACAATGTGTCATGCCACACCACAAAAACTGCTCAGGAATGGTCCAAGGAGCATGACCAAGAGCTTAAGGCCTTGACCTGGCTCCATATTCCTCAGATCTAAATCTGATCGAGAATCCTTGGGACATGCTGGTGCCTCATCTCGCAACCCACAGGACTCTAAGGATCTGCGGTGAAGACCCTGGTGCCAGACACCATGGGGCATCCCCAGACTTCCTGGGTCCATACCTTGACATGTCAGAGCTATGTCCAATCCGTAGAGATTGACACGTCCCACAGATGCTCAATTGGATTAGGAACTGGAGACTTTGGAGGCCAGGTCGATGCCTTGAATCTTTGTCACATTCCTTGGGTCATTCCTGAGCAGTTTTGTGGTGTGGCGTGGTGCATTGTCCTGCTGGGGGAGGCTACTGCCATCGGAGAGTGTTGTTGCCATGAGGGGGTTTAATTGGTCTGCAACCGTGTTTGGGTGAGTGCAGCTCATCAAGTAGCATCCACATACTGTATATGCCAGCACCCAAGGTTTCCCAGCAGAACACTGCATTGTAACAAGATAATAAATGTTATTCACTTCACCTGTGAGTGGTTTTAATGCTTTGGCTGATCGGTGTAGCACCTAAGAGTACCATGACCTGGATGACTGAGAATCTTCACCGACATGCCTCAAGGAGACAAATTGATTAACAAGAGACACAGAATGACCAAAAAGACACAAAATTATCCCAAAGACACACAACATTACTCAAAGAGCCTCAAAATTGCCTCATAGAGACACAAAATCACCTCAGGGAGACAGTATACAACACAAGACACACAAATGGCTACAAAAATACGCAAATCTACCTCAAAGAGACACAAAATTAAAGTCCAGCACAAAGCCTGTGTGTCTTGCTCATATGTAGAGGAGGTGGTGGGGCCTTTTGCATATCTGCCCAGGGGCCCATTGTTTCATAATCTGCCCATGTTGTCAAGGTGTTTAGCTGTTAAAGTTGTCTGCTCCTCACTTTCCCTCTCTGTCTCCTCAACAGGAACATTTGCAGTCAATGTGACACAGACCTCCTATCAGGCAGAGGAGAACCACAACATCACACTGGAGTGGATGTTCACCACCAAACCTGGCAGCTCCCTCCACTCCCTTTATATCTACTGTGAACTGTTACCTGATCTCAGATCATCAGTCCTGTTTTGTCTACATGGAGGTGTTGAGGTCCCAGAGTCTCAGGATGAACAGTTTACAGGACGAGTCCAGTGTGACAAAGACGTCCTCAGAGAGGGACGACTCAGACTTCATGTGTCCAGACTCAGGACTGATGACTCAGGACTGTACATGTGTGATGTGTTGACAAATTATGGCGGCAGCACTGCTACATGTCGGCTCATTGTCACTGGTAAGTTGATTCAGTAGAATTCAGTAAATGAAACTTTACAAAGAGTCTAAGGATCTTAGTTTAGCATTTTAGCACACTAATAAGCACTAAATAGAAACTTTGCCTGAGCTGAATTACACAGTTTTCAGGCATTTGGTCATAAACCAAAGAAATCAATAATTATTTTGACCTGAAAGGAAAGTCAGACGATCACCAGAGTTGAAGGATAACACAGAGGCCTGATTTCAAGTATTCCTACAAACACTTTATTCAGTCACTCAACCGAAGCATTGTGGTACTTTTGGGAGAATTTCTGCACACAGTTTGTAGCAAGCAAAACTTCATACCTTTAATATGCACATCGCAGCTTTGGTGACTTAAGAAATTATGAGGTTAACCTTTTATGATGGCTACCAATGATGCCAGATAGGTAGATTATTCTTCTCTCTGTCAATCTGCTGTGGTTGATTTGTTTTCACTGAAAAATTTCCACTGCAGACAATCTTTGACTTATCTTTTACAGCAGCTGCTGATGAGCCCAAACCTTCAACACAAACAGTGAGACCACAACCAGGGAGTCGGGAGAGGAGCGGCCTCTATGTGGGATTGGCAGTAACAGCAGCTCTAGTACTGCTTGTCTGTGTTGGACTTAAGATGCCTCACAGGGGACCCAAACCAACCATTTCATCAGGATAAGAAGAGCTGCTGTTGACCTCGTTAACATTCTGGGAGAGGAGGTGGTGGTAGTGGATAAAAACAACCATTGTAGAGTTGACATTTACAACAGACTTCCGAAGGAAACTCAGGTTCTGTAACATGTGCAGCAAGATGCTGCAAGAACAGTCTTTCTGCTGCAATGTGCAGGAGCAGTGGCGTCAGAGCCAGAAACCAAAGCAAACTGAACCAACTGACCAGAAAATCCGGCGCTGTTCTGGGAAAACTGTTGTGTTGGACTGACTTGAAATTAGACACACATGTCCAGCTGAATGTGTTCTACGAAAGCCTGAGGAACAATTAAGGTCCGTCTGAGCAAATTTTACGCCTTTTTGAATTTTTTGAAAAACACATTTTTGACGTCTCCTTCAATGTAGGTCCAATTTACACCAAATGTTCTGTGGATCATCATGGGATGAAGCTCATCAGCAGTTATAAAAGCATTTTGATGATACTGACCAGTGAATGTTAGAGGAGGCGAGGCTCAGCACTAATGTGTTTAACCGTTGAGCCAGTCATCACAAAACTAGGGCACCTCCACATCAGTACCTGAATCACAACCTGAAAGTGTTATTCAAATCGACCACTAGGGGGCACTTCAGACACAAAAACAGACACAGATGTGTCTATAATTCAGTTTGCATCATCATGGATCATGTTTGTCGATGCACAAAGTTTGGAAATGATTGCTGAAAGAGGCGTAGCGGATAACAATAAATCCAAACTTTCCTGTTTTTGTATTATAAACTTTTTTTATTCATTGAACTTTATTTATTGATTACTTACACAGAAATCGGGAAAAGTGTGAAAACACTTGTGAATGACAGTCAGGGTAAGAGTAAAGACATGGATACAAAAGTAGTATCTTGGGATAGGCAAAGAACGGCCCCCACATCTTTTAAAATTTTTTGGGAGACCCTTTCAGTGTACATCGGACTTTCTTAAGCTGTAAATTCCTGAGAATCTCTTCTATCCACAAAGTGAGGGAAGGCGGTGCTGGTGATTTCCATCTCACTAGTATTAGATGTCTGGCCAGTAATGTTACAAACGCTACAAGATCTGCTCCAAGCTTTGGCAAAGGCAACTGAGAGATGCCGAGCAGGGCTGTAATGGCATTAGGCTCAATAAGTGTGCCCACCTCAAATCATGCAGTTTAAAAAGTGTTATTTGTCTCATAAAACAAATCTAAGCATGAATTTGAATCCAAATAATAAAAGGAAACACTCCTGAGATTATCTTGCACCTCAGTATCTCTTCACTAATAGAAATAGTTGTGTACACAGCATATTTGTCATACTGTTTAAAGTCTTGAGTAGATTGTAGATTTGTAGATAGAAAGTTTTACCTTCCAACACTCTTCTTTTGTAGCTGTTATGTAATGAGTTTTTTTTTTTTTTAATTATTTTTTATTTTATGGTCCCTTGTAAAGATTCAGCTAGTGGACATGGTTAATTTGATTATTTAATTATTATTATTATTATTTGCCTCTTCAGTGTGTTTTTTTTGCCTTATGTACTGCATTTTTTATTTTGTCTCTGTGTTGGAAAGATGCTATGCAAAAAAACTTGCCTTGCCTGCAACTGCACACGCAGTATTTTTCAAAATTACAAGAGAAAACTGCACAAAACCGGCACATAAACACAGTTTAAAGCCAGTGAAGTTATTACATGACCAGTATCAAGGTGTCAACGTGTACCATCAGGCTTTGTATTCAGAGAGCACTGTCACGTTCTTGTCTTTTATGTGGTGGGGCTACCGCTTGGTTTATATTTGGATCAGAGATTAGAAGTTATGATATGGTAAACATGACATGCCCTCCCTGCAAGTGTCATGAAAGGGCTGGAGCCAATCACAGCATGCATTGAGCAAGAAGTGAGACACAGCCTCAGGACAGGTTTACGCATGTTATGTTGAGGATAAACACTCTTAGTCACGTACAGGCAGACTGTGTTCAGACTGTAGGAGGAAACTGGATGCAGAATAAGTCTCAGTAGCATCTGTTACTAAAAAAAGCCCCAGAAAACAGCTGACTATTGATCAGATGAGAATGGAAACCTCCCTGATGATGGTAAAGGGAAAAAATCAGGCTCTCTACAAGGATGCTACTACTGTATTTCCTTGGTGGTGATGCCAGGAGAGTCACAAGATACTATGGATGAGAACTTGTATTTCTGGTTGTTTCCCATCTGGCATCCATGCGTCTCACATGAGAGATGAGTCAGGCACTTTTTACGTCATTATCAGGTAAGAATTGTTTTGATGGTTTGCAAGACATTTCGGTTAAATATGGTTAAATTTGGTTTTGCTTATAGTTGGATGAGGTTTGCAATTTAATGTCTGTACATCTTTGGATAGAGGCAAACAACTGTTTTTGCTCTGTTTCCTGTAATTACGCTAAGCTACATTTTCAGGTTTTGGCTGTGACTTTATGTTAAAGAGGCAACAGACAGCATATTTTCCTAAATATATAATTATGTAAATAATGTGGGTTGCACAGGGTAGGTGCCACAGTAAAATCAGACTATCAGCGTTTACATAGGTTACTTAGTGGCTTTGCAATAAGCTTCTGCCACCGGTGCCGACATTTCGCGGCAAGAATCTGCTTTATAGCAGGGAACGCGTCTTGTATTGCGAAATTGGTCGGTCAGCCAATCAGGGACTGGAGTTGGTCCTTATGAGGAGTTGGCCATGAGATAGTTGAGTCACGAGCACAATGGCAGCTGAAAAGAATTCATTCACGTTCCCTCCGGCTGCTCCCAGGTCCATGTCGGAACGAGACCCAGACCTTCGTCCTGATAAGGGATAGAACCTGACCTACCACCCTACAGACGTTATCTAACTTACTAAAACAAGCTACATCCATAGAAGTAAGCTAGCTAGCAATAACGATAGCTTGCTACTGTTAGCTAACTAGTAGCTAAGTTACTTGTGTGACTGACTGAAGTAATTACAAAATAAGCCTACTCAGACTTATAATAACGCTAGCTTATAACTTAGGGCAGCATATAACAGACTTATAATAGCTTTTGAAAACCAAAATGTGAGAAATTTGAACTTAACTCTTGAGTGGACATTGTCAAGCAGCGATCTTTGATCCCCACGGTCAATTTGGTCATTGCGACAGTGCGATGCAACACCACTAGGTGGCGCCAAGCTAAATAAAACAAATCCTATCCGTTACCTGTTTCGCAAACAATCTCATCACATATAGACGTTTGGTCAAGGTACCCTGGGTGTGTTGGTTGTTGACATTCTGGGATGCCGTGTCAAGTTCTGCCTGTGACATGCATTGTCTTCTTTCAAAATGCACTTCTGTTTTCATAGGAAATGTAAAGTTTGCACAGTTTCTTTCAAAATAAAAGCACTACATTAGTACAACACCGCAAACTGACGTTTGTTTTCTTCCAACAACAAAAACATGACGTTAGGTTTCAGAAAAAAGAACAGGGTTTGGACACAAACACAACATTCCTGGGTGAAAGTCGGTGTTTGTTGGACCCATCCACCCACCTACCCTATGCAGACTTTTGCAGCCTTAACTTTTGTTCTTGCCCCTTCGCGTTTCCCTGACTGCCAAATGCCTTTAAATTATAATGGAGACCGGCCATGTATTATGCCGATGTGGAAGGACGGCTTTTTTCGTCAGTGTCTGACGCCACAAGACACTGCCCAAGTGCTGCATTTTGACAACTTTGGGGTGAGACCGCCTTGTTTTTAGGTGTTGAAATTAAGAGTTTTAGACGTTATTACACACTTGTGACTATCAAAAGTCCTCCCAATGTCTCCATATGCGGATTAGTAACTGTTCCAAGACAATTCTTAGCTGTTTTTTATACTTAACAGGTATGACTTATCTCAAACAGAGAAATCAAAAATGCATACCAAACAAAAGCTTGGGTGTCAGAAGGTTAAATCTTTCTGTTGTTTCACTGACATGTCAAACACATGTTAATGTGAAGCAGATCTGAACTATCCAATAAAATACAGTTATGTAAATGCAGTTAAAAAAGAATGATATGTGATCAAAATCAGCGCCTAGTAAGGTTCTTCTCATTAGGTATCAAAGTCCACGTATGAGCAGGCTGATGTATGTGTAAGCTCATAGTGGGAAAATAAAAGTCAGGCAATGAGGAAGTGGAATAAATCATTACTGAAAGGAATGAAGGCGTACCTGTTTAAAGAGCCTGTTCATAGTAAGATAATAAATAATAGATACTGTGCAGTTCTAAAAATATGATTACAAATAAGACAGGTGAAACTTACTGTACACCCACGCTTCGAGACTACTTCCTGAGCAAATCACAGCGGAGTTTCAAGATAATTTACATCTGCTGGGACAAACAGAAAAACTCCCTCTGTCGTGTTTCAGTTTTTATTCTTGTCCAGCCAGTTTGATCAGTTTCACAAAAATTCCAAATTCAACTTTTTGCCTTAATTTTGCGAGAGAAAGAAACAGGGTGAACGCAAGGCTGAAACAAAGGCAGAGCTTTCAATTTCGTTGTACAACTAGATCCCACCTCCAACTCCTCAGATGCGAGTGAAGCTTGGTCAGTGGCCCTCAGCGATACTGAAGAACCGAGACACCCTTTAGTGGCGTTATGAGACGCTCTGGGTGGCGGCATTTCCCGACACTCTGAGCAGCTGTTGTAGATCACGAGTCAAGTCTGCATAAAATGATCAGGAGGGGAGGTTGAGGAAACTCCAGAGGCAGCAACAGTTTCAGTTTCAGAATCAGAATCAGAATCAGAAATACTTTATTGATCCCCGAAGGGAAATTATTTATGTTACAGGTGCTCCTTGCAAGAGGGGAAAGATACGTGAAAATATAAGAAATTTAAACAATAGTATTAACAAATATATAGTTAAATAAACAGGAATTATTAACAAACATAAACGTAAATAAATATATATATATAAATATACATATATATATTGTAAACATGAACAAGATTATTTACACAAACAGAGTATATACAGTCAGGGTGAATGGGGTTATTGCACAAGTTAAATTATTGCAGTGTGTGAAAGAGTCTCAGGGCCACTGAGAGGGAGGAGTTGTACAGTTTGATGGCCACAGGCAGGAATGATTTCCTGTGGCGCTCAGTGGTACATCTTGGTGGTATGAGTCTCCCACTGAAACTACTCTTGTGCCTGACCAGCACATGGTGGAGTGGGTGTGAGGCATTGTCCAAGATAGTTTGTAGCTTAGACAGCATCCTCCTCTCTGACACCACCATCAGAGAGTCACACTCCGTTCCCACAACGTCACTGGCCTTGCGGATCAGTTTGTTGAGTCTGTTGGCGTCCTCCACCCTCAGCCTGCTGCCCCAGCACACAACAGCATAGAGGATAGCACTGGCCACCACAGACTCATAGAAAATCCTGAGCGTAGTCCGGCAGATGTTGAAAGACCTCAGTCACCTCAGAAAATAGAGACGGCTCTGGCCCTTCCTGTTCCTGTTCCGTTCCTGTAGAGAGCAGTTTACAAGCAATACAAGAACCAGGGAATATCAGTGATAATTCAAAAGCTATTGAATAAGCGATTGCTTATTTGAGAAGGTAGGACTCCACTGCTTGTTTGGTTGTTACTGTTAAACTTTACCTCAGTGAGTTTGGGACTTTCTGTAAGTTGGTTTGTGTACATGGAAAGTTGCCTGCTGCATTGGTTGCAATGGCAACGGTGCATATGAAAATGGCTTTAATTCTATTTCTACCTCACAAATGATGTATGCCTGGTGACATGTGTAAGGTGTGTTATGTGACTACATTATGTTACTAAAAAACTTACTTTTTAAAGCCAAACCAAAACCTAACCACGTACTTTTGTTGCTTAAAGTACACCTAAAAACAAAGCGGAAAACAAGCGGAAATTGACACACCTTCCCTAAGCACCCAAAACTGACGCTGGAGGGGTACCTCAGCCCATTCTCCTTCCTAACTCTTCATATACTGCTGTTTTGTCAGTGGACGATTGTGTTAGACATAGACCCACAGAGGCACTCCTTATAAGCATCCGACAACGGCAGTTTCTACAACCCGGTCTCGAGTATTGCCGCTTGGGCAGTGACTTTCGGCATCAGACACTGATGACAAAAGCCATCCTTTTACGGTGAAATGATTCACAGCAGGGCAGTGTCAGAGGGACACGCAGCGGGACAACAACCTAAGTTAAGGGAGCGGGAGTCTGAACAGGTTGGGTGGAAGTGGCGGTGGATGGATCCGGCTTTCACCCGGGAGCTAAACCATGATGTTATTTTACGAATCTAAGCAGAGTTTTGTTGCCTAACTCTAAAGAAATTTACCTAGAAATTAAATGTTTGTGTATTGTATTGTATTGTAAGTGTATTGAGAGTGTAACGAGACGAAACCTTCCCTGAGTGTCCAAAACTGATGCTGAAGGGGTACCTCAGCCCATTCTGATTCTCATCTCATCAGTGATGACAGCATCAGCCACTGATGCACAGTGGCACCTTTCACGGTGATATAATTTGCACTGGGTGCAGGTTCAGACACAGCAGCCTGACTCACTGAATACCACTGTTTTGTCGGTAGACGACTGCGTCAGACATTGACACACGGGGGGATTTTTTGTAATGGTATGATACGCACCAGGCGGGAACTACTGTGATATAAAGAGCAATAAAGTCCATCTAGGGAGTGTGGGAGGGGTGGTGGACAGGTCAAACAAACTCTGAACCTCACCTGCTTGCTTGCTGTTCATCTCTTGTGTGAATTTGAAGCCAAACCATGATGTTAATTTATAAATCTAACCAGAGTTTTGTTGTCTAAACCTAAGGAAATTAACTTAAAGTGTTTTACCTACATTGTTAGCGTATTGGAAGTGTCACAAGAGGAAACTGTACTTTTTCTGTGAAAACTGAAGTTTATTTTGAAGAGACACACTGCATGTAAGGAGCAGAAGTTGACACGCCTTCCCTGAGCATCCAAAACTGACGCTGGAGGGGGACCTAGAGTGTCACAGTTTGTCATGTGACGATTTGAGAGTGAGAATGTGTTGTATTTTCAATGGTTTTAAACATGTCTGTGTGTATTTATGCAAATGTTTGTCTACGTTTGCGTAAGTGCATAGACTGTATTTCTGACTGTATTAAGTTGATCAGGTGTAGTTTATTAGTACAACTGTTAAAAAATGGGACAGACTAATACAAAAGAAAACCTGTGGAGGTGAGACAGAGTAGACAAATAAAAATAAAGTATAAAAGGAAAGCAATGTTGGGAAAAAGAAGACTGTAATCCATCGTATTTTCTACAAACATGCACTGAATATTTCTTCAGTTTCATACATGAAAATAATAATAATATTTATATTTATTGAGTGCATTTCATGTTACTTAAAGACACTTTACATTAGTTATAAACGATCATAAAATAGAATACAGTAAAATACACATAATAGCATTCAGACATGAGTTCCAGAGGGAGGGGGCAGCTATGAAGAAGGCTCTGTCACCCCAGGTTTGGTGCTCTGCCCTGAGTGGTGGAGTCAGGAGGTCGGCATCAGAGGAGCGGAGGCTGCAGGAAGTAGTGTGGCGGTGGAGCAGGTCAGTGAGGTGGGAGGGGGCCTGGTTATGGAGGGCTTTGTGAGTGAGTAGAAGGACTTTGACTTGGATGGGATGTAGGACAGGGAGCCAGTGGAGGATCAGGAGGACAGGTGTGATGTGATCAGGCAGCAGAGCTCTGGATGTACTTGGAGTTTATTTAGGACTTAGGATAATGTATCATAAAGATGCTGTTAGAGTAGTCAATTCTAGATGTGATGAAGGCGTGGATGAAGGTTTCAGCAGTAGAGGGGGAGCGATGGGTGGAGAGGAGCTTTGATTTTTAGGTGGAAGAAGGCAGTACTGGTGATTTGATTGACATGCTTTTCGAAGGAGAGGTTGTTGGATGTGTGGGTAGGGATGTATTTCAACACTGTTTCCTCTCAGGTGGGTCCTATTTTGATTGTTGAGTAGAGGGTTGCATCTGTTTCTGAGGAGGACACACACATGCAAACTACTGAACTATCAGCAAGCAAGGTACAGTACTGTATGTGGTGGGGTGGACAGTTCTAACACTAGAATAAAAAGCAAGCATTGGATTGGGGCTAACTTTAACTGCTTTAAATAGTGCTTATCTTTTGTTTACTGTACTTCGGTGATGACTCATTGTGTGACATGTTACACTTGTGCATCAAAAGTAGGTGGGAGGGCGTGATCTCTGTTCACATACAAAGCATTCACACATAGCCTGGTTGGGTATTTCACAACAGTGAACAACACAGCGAGAGATGACTCACCAGTCTGAGTACAGTGTTCGCTCAAGAGTCACATTATAGTATAAGTGAAACCTGACATGTTTCCTGTCTTTTGTCTGTAGTTGTCTGGTTATTTTAGCACAGTGGTCTATATGAACAATGTGTGTGTATCTGTGTGTGTGTGTGTGTGTGTGTGTGTGTGTGTTACCTCTGTCCCTCTTTGGTTGACCTTCCTTTGTGATGGTGACATCAGTGTACGACACATCATCAGGGTCAATTTGACCTGCAACACAACACTCCTCACTGTTACACCCATGCTGAGTTTAGACATTCAAGTTCTCATTGTTTAAAGCAAATTAAAATAAACCAGAAAAGGGAAAGTTTGGGTCAAAATTTCGTTAACTGTAAATAGTGGTCAGGCCAGGGCCAGGGCTACCATGTGTAGCAGGCGGACACTAGGACCCAGGCAATTGGGAAGTCAAGTGGAGCTGTTATGAGGCTCATGGAGCACAGGTGTGTGAGCCTCACTCCTCTGCACATGCTTGCCTGGTGAGCTGAACAAACCTTGTGTTTTAAATAGAATTAATTTGTTGTAAAGTTAATGCACGGTTGCAAATCGGGTATTGGTTTTGATGTAAATATTGAATGTGTTGTATTCTTTTATTGCAAAAAAAATGACAGAATTATTAAATACATTTTTTTATGTAAAGGGTCCTAACAGTCCAGGAGTGGTGGTAGTGGCAGTGGAAAGGTATGAGTGTCTTTAATATTAAACAGTGTTTGCCTGCGGCTAGGGTAAGATTAGTGTGTTGTGTCACAGGAGTGGCTGCTGCAGTAGGAGTTCACCTGTTGAGTTGTGGTGAAATAATTTAAGATTTGCTGTGGCACTGTTTTTCTGTTGCCCCGACTAAGAATTTTCCTAGTCGACCAGTCGTCGTCATTTAGGGCCATTAGTCGACTAGTCGCCTGCATGATTATGATATTTATATTTTCAAATGATAAATTTTGAGCGGGGCAACACAATGGTTTGAGTTGAAGTTGTGAGAAAGAATAGTATCAGTAACATTGTAAACACAGTAGATAGATAGATAGATAGATAGATAGATAGATAGATACTTTATTGATCCCGAAGGAAATTCACTTGCAGTTGCTCCATGACACACACATTCCAATTAAAATAATACTTAAAATATAAAATCAATTAAAGATAAAATACAAGAATATCTAGAAAAGCACTCAGAGAGTGCAGACCTCCACCAAGTAGGTGATATTCCCTCCCCCTCTGCATCAGATTTTGCAGCCTGCATCTCAATTAGGTTATTTGCATCACTATCATTATTCGGTTATATATGCCTTCACCATGGAGACACTCTGGTGTATTTATTTCGTTTTTATTTTGTACCAACACAGAATATAATATGTTTTTTTTGTATTTTTGACTTTCTTTTTTTCCAAGACAGAACATTAATTTCAACAATATTTAGCAAGAAGAACAAGACGTGCTTTCCGGCCACCAGATGGCGCTATTTTCACCGTCTTTTTAGAAATTGGAATTGCTGCTGAGGCTGTCAGACGATAGACTTTTTTATTATTTTATCCACTTTGCTTCAACTGATCACCACCAAAATTGTATCATCTGTTCCTTGTCCCATTATCGACCTTTCCGTAAAATTCTGTCTGTCTAAAAATCTGTTCATAACTTTTTGAGTTATTTTGCAGACAAACAGACCAACACCGGCGAAAACATAACCTCCTTGGCGGAGGTAATAAAAGTGTAGGCATAAAATACATTATGTGTTGTAAAGTGGCTTAAAGTAGCTAAAAATGAGTCTACTGGGATAAGAAGTTAGTTAGTGCAGGTGCTGTTGTACATTCTGACTGCTCTGGGGACAAAGGACTTTCTTAGTCTGTCCATGGAACAGTTCAGTGACTGCAGTCTGCCACTGAACGTGCTCCGTTGAGAGCTGATGGTAGTGTGCAGAGGGTGGCTGTCATTGTCCAAAATTGCCAGCAGTCTGTCCATGGTTCTCCTCTCTGCCATGCCCACCACAGACTCCTGTTCCATGCCCACCACAGAGCTGGCATGCCTGATGAGTTTGTCCAGTCTCAGGCTGACCCTCTTCTTGATGCTTCAGGTGGGGACTTGTCCTCCTGTAGTCAACTACCATTCCTTGGTTTTGGCGGTGTTAATCTGCAGCTGGTTCAGTCGACACCATTTCATGAGGTCCTCCACAGTGTTCCTGTACTCCTCCTCAGTGCCTCCCCTGATACACCCCACAATGGCAGTGTCATCCGTAAACTTCTGCATGTGACATGTGTCCGAGTTGTACTGGCAGTCAGCAGTGTATAGGGTGAAGAGGAGGGGGGAGAGTACAGTCCCCTGTGGTGCTCCTTTGCTCCTGGTCACAGTCCCCCAATCCCAAATGGATCCCTTACAGCCTCGTTGACTCAAGCCCTTACAGACCAAGGACCAATTCCATTTCTTCCCCTTAGCCCTTGTCTTGGCCCTTCCCATTGTTTTTTTTCATGTTCACGTGAGGGGAAGTGGTGTCCCAGTTCTCCGTCAGGTTAGCTCTTAACCTAATTGGTCCTAGGTCTGTAAGGGCTTAGGGCTTGAGTCAACAAGTCTGTAAGGGATCCATTTGGGATTGGGGGAGTGTCTGATGTGCAGCCTCTCAGCCTGACAAACTGCGGCCTGTCAGTGAGGTAGTCTGTGATCCAAGACATGATGGAGGGGTCAACACACATTGTGGACAGTTTTTCCTGCAGGAGAAGGGGTTGGATCGTGTTTAATGCGCTGGAAAAGTCGAAGAAGAGGATCCTCAGTGAGCCATTTCCTTTGTCCAGGAAGGACTACGCTCTGTGAAGAGGGAGAAACAAGACAGTGTTCTCGACCCCGGTACTGGAACAAGGCATGATGTTTGCGTCCATCTGGAAAACGCGAGGTCAGGCGCTGGGTGCTACTCTTGCACCTTTTTTGTGCCAGCTCTCAAGAGCGAAGCAGCAGGTTGTGCCCGAGGTTGCAACCTCTAGGTGCTGTTTGTAAGTGTGTAGGCCTGTCGTCTGTGGGACAGATGTAAAGCTCTGGGTAGCCCTGCACTAACATGATCAACTTTTCCGTATTTATCAGACTGAATATTTACAGAAGAAGGGAAAGATAAGATAAAATGAAAGCACCCGGCGCTCATGCTTTTCTCTCAACCTGTTGACTTTTGTTTCAGTTTTCTAAAATGAAATGATTTATCCACCAACGTCTTAAAGTTGTCAACCAGACTTGTGAACTAGTCAGTCTTTCCGATCAACAAAGAAGCAATGTGTGACACCAGAAACCAGAAGTGCATGATTCCACCTCCCACTGATGTCAGGAACACAAAACCTTTTTGTCGCTCTTAAAAGAAATATTTCATGGCCCTTTATGTAGTGTGCGCATTCCGCTGTTAACATCACAGTCAGGCCTGCGTAGGTGGTGACGTTCACAGTTGTGCCTGTTTTGTCTGTTCATTTTTAGAAACAATTCATTCACTGAAGCTCTGGAATTTAAAAAGCAACTCAAGCTTTTAATAATAAAAGACGTGAAAGATGCCGTCAGTAATCTTCAAACCTTTGTCTTTATCTCTGTCCAAGCTGCTGTGTAAATATTCTAATTCCGTACCTTCGTAACTTGAACTTTTGTCCACTTTAAGGTTCGGTCTGCTCCCCTCTTTGACACAGGTAACCCTGAAACACCGGTGTATAAAATGTCATTTTGTTTACGTGAAAACAGGCTGACCTTTGTAGCTCCTCCAGAGGCACAGCAGCATCACAGAGACAAGCAAGAGGCAGACGCCCACCACAGGAAGTAGAATGCGCACCAGAGGGGACTGAAAAGATTCAGGACGCCCAGCTTAAACACAACAGATGAGAAAAAACACAGTTTGACCTTGATGCAAAAAAACGCATTGATCATGTTTGTCAATCTTCTCATCTAACTCCTGATATTCAGTTTATTTTAAGGGCTATAACAACATGGCTGGAGCTCGTCTCACCTGTGACAACCAGCCGGCTGTCTGGTGATTCTCCAGCTCCAGAGATGTCACACTTGTAGAGACCTTCATCAGACTTTGAAACACTGTTGATGGTCATGTTTCCTGTTGAGCTGCTGCCAATGAAGAAGCCATCTTTATAAAATCCAGCCGTCATATTGGAGGAGGAGGTTGTCTTATTTATGCAGCGTAGAGTCACAGCTTGTCCCTCCTGTACAGGGAGGACAGGACCCTCCAGGATCACAGAGCCACCTGAGCGGCACAGCAGCAGAAAGGTCAGGAAGAAGTTTAGAGGTCATTTTCTGGTGAAGTCTGGTGAACTAGACATGCTGGGTGTGTAACTGAGGGTTTGCATGTTGGATATTTAGCTGTTGGTAGTTTCATAAAGCTACAGATGTCTCAAAATAATGAGCCAGTAAACTTTCTCTTCATTTCAAGATAGGCCTACTACGTCATTATTTTTGACATTCTACGTCACTGTTTTGATTTATTAAGTCATTATTTTTAAATACTGACTTATTATTTACGGAGATATGTGCCTTCTATGTCTTTATTTTGAGATACTAAGTCATTATTTTCATATATACTAACTTATTATTTCAAGAAAAGTCATCATTTTGAGATAGGCTTACTGTGTCATTATATTTTGAAAGACTAACAGTATAATGTATATATATATATATATATATATATATATATATATATATATATATATATATATATATATATATTTAAAACTCTTATTTTCTATTATGTCATTTTGGGGGAGTTTCTCCTTATTTTGAGATACTTAGGCCCAATCCCAATCCCTGGCATGTTATCGTAATGTGACCCAGCCAACATTTGTATGTGGGGCCCATATGAGTAGTAAATGAGCTGAAAAATGGGCCCTTTATGGGGCTGTCCAAGGGTTCCATAATGGCCCCATGCCAGCTGCCCAAAAGGGTGGTTTTACCCAAGTGGGACCAGGATAAGATGCCCATTACGGGCCCATACTCACTTGGTACCCAGGTAGCTGTAGCATAACCCATGTGGGGCCCACTTGAGTAAACCCACCTATATTGGTATTGGAACAGGCCCTAAGTCATTAATCTGAGAGTTTGTCATTATTTTAATGTTTTAAGATATAAAGTCATGATTTTAGACAGTTTCTTGTAATTTTGAGATACTAAGTCATTATTTTGAGATAGGAAAACATTTTGTTTTTATTTTGAGATACCAACTCATTGTTTTAAATTTCAAGAAAACTAAGCCATTATTTTGAGAAAGCTTCTCAGTATTTTGAGATACTAAGTCATTACATTGAGTTTCTTGGGTTTCAACTCATTGTTTTAAAAGTAATAACTTAATATTTTAAGAAAAATAAGTCGTCATTTTGATAAAGGCTTACTATGTCATTATTTAGGCTATAAACTCATTATTTTGAAAGACTAACTTAATATATATATATATATATTTTTAAAAAACTCTTTTATTTTATATGGACCTACTATGTAATTTTTTGGAAGTTTCTCCTTATTTTGAGATACTAGCTAATTATTTTGAGAAATTTTCCTATTAGTTTGAGATACTAAGTCACATTGTTACATTGAGAGTTACATGTTACATACAGAGTTTCTTGTTTTTTTACTAAGTCATTATTTTGAAAAAGTTTCTTGTTATTTTGAGATACTAAGTCATTACATTGAGTTTCTTGTTTTTTTTAGATACTAAGTCATTATTCTGAGAAAGTTCCTCAGTATTTTGAGATATTAGGTCATTATTTTAAGAGAGTTTCTTCTAATTTAAGATACTATCTCATGTTTTTGGATACTGAGTTTTATTATTTTTAATACATTTTTCATTATTTTAAGTTTCTAACTCAATATTTCAAGATATAGGTCATTATTTTGAAATACTAAGTTCAACAAAGTTTCTCATTCTAATGACAAACAGGGATCTTTTTCTAACACAAGACGAAGTTCATATTTCGTCCTCTACTGGTGGAAATGGGTGTCCATATAAACCCACCAGTCACAGTGATGTTGACGACATTGCTGCACTCTCCAGCTCCGGACTCACACCAGTACTCTCCATTGTCCAATATGTAAACATCATCAATGAAGCACTGGGATCCATTTCTTCTTCCCCACCTTATGGAACACTCTTCGTTTGTATGCCTGGATGTGTTTCTCTTAACTCTCCAGTCAGAGGAGTTTCCAGGCTCCTCACAGCTCAGGCTAACAGGCTCATTCAGAAAGAAATGGGATCTGTCGGGAACGACTCTCAGAGAAGCTGAACGTAACATAGAGATGGTGACAAAATGAGATTTGCATTGTAAATGTGTTCACAGTGCAAGTAACAGAAGTATGTCTCACAGAGGCGAACAATAAACCAAAGCACGGCCTGTCACCTTGACTGCATTTTGTTGCTTCCTTGTTTCATACCGGATGTGATTTGAAAAACAACTGAGTGAATTTAAGCTCCTCTCTGCAGCTTATTGGCAAAATAGCTGGAGAATGGTTGCATCTATTGTGGGGGTTGATTAGAAGCTGTAAATTAATTGTGTTGAGTTTATTTGCGATTGATGATGCCAAAGGGCTGTTTGCCACCTATCTATAATAGATACCCAAAGTTGACACCATGTGCCACCTCACAGCTTTGCAACTGCGCCATGTAGCATACAGTAGATGTAGTCAAAGCTTCACATATCACCCACATATGAAAACAGGTAGTGCCATCCTGACATCACAAACGGGGCTTTATATTTTAAAATAAGAATGCAAAATAGATTTAGTAAAACCTTGCAAATCAAAAACAGACCCCAATATTACAGATGCCAACACGCACACACGTCACATATTTGTCTCGTTATAATGCACATAAACATTATATAGTACTCACCGATAATGGTGCACAGTGCTGTGATCTCCATGCTGCTTGGCTGTTGGTCGACTGACAGACTGAGTGGCAGCCTGAGGGGCTGAGACACATCCTTGAGCTGACCACAAATGTCACATGTTTTACTTTCTTTAACCTGGTGATCTACAATTTGTTTTTTAAATAGCAAATGTGAAGGGATGTGAAGGATTGCACAACATTTGAAGTCAGTTTGACTCATAATAACCACTGAGTTATGAGCACTTGCGTTTTTCAGTTGCTGGTGCATCCCCCTCACTACTTGAAACATCCACTCAAGATTTATACTTGTGTGTCAGCTCTATGCAGAGCCCACACACATGGCCTGTGGCATTGTAAACATTTATACCTGTGCGGAGGTGTGTCTGTGTCACTCTGCAGGTACACCTCCAAAACACTAGTAGGCAGCAGAGTTCCTGTAAAAAACACACATTAAACACAAATTAAACACACATTAAACACAAATTAAACACAATTTAAACAGAAATTAAACACACATTAAACACAAATTAAACACACATTAAACACAAATTAAACACACATTAAACACAAATTTAACACAAATTAAACACACATTAAACACACATTAAACACAAATTAAACACACATTAAACACACATCAGAACTTCCAGGAAAGTTGAAGTTGTGGTGTTTGCAATTTGGGCTATATCCTAGGTTAATGTGGCCAATGTCAGTTTACGAAATTCCAATAACCGTTGTGGAGAGAATTGAAAGGTCGGTTAGTTCCTATATTAGGAAGTGGTTGGGCACTCCTAGGTACCTAAGTAGTGTTACTTTGTATGGAAAAGGGATACTTCAGCTGCCAGTATCTCAGGCAAACCGGTATGGAATACAGCAGGTCTCAAAGATAAAAGAAAGCTGGTTTTGGAACAGATACGTAGACAGGAGGAGATTGTAAGGGGTGCAAAGGTAGTGGCCCAGGCTAAACAGGGACAGTGGTTGAATTGGGAAAGTGTAGAGAAGAGGAAGCTTAGTTGGAGGGACCTGTGGAGTATGGAGGAGAATCGTATTAGATTCCTGGTAGGGGCTACATACGATGTGTTACCAACCCCCCAGAACCTAAAACTGTGAGTAAATGAGGACCCATCATGCCCATTGTGTTCATGTACCGCAACCTCAAAGCATATTTTGTCAGGCTGTAAAGTTAGCTTGTCACAAGGCCGATATACATGGCAACATAACCAGGTGTTGAAATGTTTAGCTGCAGGCATCGAAGGGAAACGAAGACAGGTGAATTCAGAAGGTGTTCAGGATAGGAGTTTAGTAACTCAGTTTGTCCATGAGGGAGAGAAATACAGAAGAGATAAGTTAGTAAGGAGGCAAGGGTGTGGCCGCCTAGAAGGTGCCCGTGATTGGGAAATGCAAGTAGATTTAGGGGGAAAGCTTGTTGTTCCCCAGGAAATAGTTTGTACCAAGCAGAGGCCTGACTTAGTGTTGTGGTCAGTGAGTCAACGGATAGTTTATTTCATTGAGCTGACAGTTCCTTGGGAAGACTCAGTGGAAGAAGCCTATGAAAGAAAAAAGCTTAGATATGCAGACTTAGGAGCAGAAGCTGAGCAGCAGGGATGGAAGACTAGGATTTGTCCAGTGGAAGTGGGGTGTAGGGGATTCATAGCAAGATCAGCTGTCTCGCTCCTGGGGGAACTCGGAGTGCGGGGACAGAGTTTGAGGAAGACAGTGAAGGAAATGTCAGATGAAGCAATTAGGTGTAGCCAATGGATCTGGAAATGTAGAAATAATGTCAGTTGGGGGCCAGCAGGGGGAACTACTAAGCAGGGCACATAACTCCTTGAGATCAGGTGGAGAGATCCACTTCCTCTCAGGAGGAAATCGAGGAAGAGGAAGATTATTTAAGTGTGGGAGTGGTCTATTTGAATCCCTTTTGTTTGAGGCCATGCGGCAAGGTGAGTGTGTTTGCTGATCCTGTAAGTTTATTTATCTCCTTTAACTTTAGCTTATATTGTAGTTATGCTATGTAGCATGTGAAACAGAGTATGGTGAATGTGCTAGGAAATGTAGTATCAGCATTGCTTCTACCTGGAGCTCGCATGTACGGAGCCTGGTTTGGTTGAAGATGGCAGTGCTGTTTGGGCTGAGAGCCATGGGTAAATAAGGTAAAGGAGGTTATTGGGTTGGTCGGGGAGCAGTGAGACCTGGCATTAGGGGAGTGTCTCTGGGACGCCAGAGATCACTGTCTAGCCTCCTGGAGGTGTCGTGGTACCAACTAGACAAAACACTGGTGAAAGGAGGTTCCCACCTGATGACCCCAAAGACATGTTAGTTATCACTGCTCACTGGTCTGTACAGTTAAGCCTTGCCATAATAGCTTATCATAGGGCTTAGGAGGTTATTCACCGAGTGCTGATCCTTTCTCTAGAGCACAAACTTCTTGTGTTTATTTGAATTCATTAAACATGGTTTAATAGAGACAGCTTCAAACACAAGTACACAAATCAGCTTCACTATAACTCACAGCATTCACAGACAAACTTTATCTTAAACTTTAACTTTATCTGGACACATTTTCCCCACAAATATAACATGCTAATGTTATTAGCACAAGCCTATGGCATTTTACATTGTATAAATTAGCCTAGTGGCTATCAGACTTTTCCTCTTCTCATATGAAGCCAGGGACAACAGCAACATTGAACAAAGGTAATGTCACATAATTTGGCTCCATTACAACTCACCAGGTTCACTGACAAAACAACTGTCTTATACTAAACACGTTTTCCAATTAAATACAACATGCTAACATTATTAGCACAAGGCTATTGCATTTTACATTGTATAAATTAGCCTAGTGATGAGCAGAGATTTCCTCTGCTCATATGAAGCCAGGATAAATCACACACAAGACTTAAAATGCTATTTTTGTGGAGGCTTTATTGTCTTCACAATTTATTGTTTCTTATCTGTGAAATTAAAGTAAATAAAAGCTTTATTTCCACTGAGGGAAATGGTTTCAGCTTACAGAATTAGACAGGAGGGCTGCATCACCGCAACGTGTGGTTACATATCTGGGGAGGTGCACATGAGGCTACAGCGTAGGCTCTATGTTGGTGCAGACAGTATTGTTGTGACGCAGAAGTATGACTTCCTAAGCCCTAAGCAGAGGACTTTTATTTTGATGAAATATGAAATTAAAGACATTTCAGCACGTTCTCATCCCAAGACTTTCATGGCTACATATTACATGCTATCCTTCTGTGTTTGCCGTTGACATTCTGCGACCAACGACGAGATGTCAACAACAGCTCATGGTTGGGTTTAGAAAAAACATCATGGTTTTGTCATTGGAAGCAAACACCGGGCCCTTGGGTAAAAGTCCAGGGTTGTTGGTTTGGTTTGTCCATTCTGGGCTACTATAAAAACAATTAAAGTTTAGAAAAATCATATTACTTTATATTTAATTTTTCTTTATATTGAATCTTTATAATTAATATTTCTTTATATTGAATCTTTATATTTAATGTTTAAGCCACAAATTCAATTAATTCAAACTACTGTGTTTGGAAAATAGGCCTACCATAATATAAGGTTTATTCTTTTATCTTTAAAAGATACTGTATATTTTGTAGTGTTGTTTATAGTGACTTGCACTGAGCTTTCTGAGTCATCACCAAAACTCAGATTAGAGTTTTGCGGAGTCATAACATCTTGTGATCATCATGTGAGAGAAAGGTGAAGAAGCACGTGAGGATATTAATTAAATCCACCTTCTGATTTGGATCATTTTATGAATAGTGAATGTAATTTTTGACTCTTATAATTACCAAGTAAATAAAGAAAATAATAACTTGTCTGCAGTCATTAAAACTCTTAAAAACAAGACAATACACAAATATTAAACAATGAAATATCGAATTAAAAGGTTGATACTGTGCCCTTAAGACACTCCCCTCCATGGGCGGATCTACCGGGGTGGCATAGGGTGGCAACTGCCACCCTAAAAGAAAGCCATGCCACCCCTGCTGCCACCCCAGTTGGCAGCAATGAATTCAAAGAAAAGTTATGGCCAATTTGCCTTTTTACGAGCGCGAATCTCCAATGTCCGACTGCACTGAATGCAGCACGAGATAACGCCAAAGCGGCAAGAGACTGCTTTGTTTGGAAACCTGAGCGGAGCCAGAGGGGTAGCCTATTCCAGAAAGCGGGTTTAGTGAAAACTCTGAGTAAGTTAACCCTGAAATGAGGGAAACTCTGGGTTTTCAGCTCCAGAAAGAGAGGTAAATCAAACTCTGAGTCAATCACCATGGCAGCTGAGTCTGTGAGCAGGTTAGGTTTTTCTCTGTCTCCTCCCTCTTACACGCTGTTTCATTTCCTCATTCATTCAGTCCGTGTCAAAGCTTGTATGGAAGCGCATTCATTAGCGGAGATTTACCGTCTGTCACAGTCTAAATCCTGCTGGATATTAGTTTGTTACTCAGGACTGTCTTAAGTTACTGAATTTATGCACATCAATCATTTCTTTGGACATCAGTTTTTGTCTTTACATTCAAATATTACACAGCGAGAATTCACCCTCAGCTCAGAATCAAACCTCTGTCCTTTTTATATTTATTATTTTTTTTAACACTGCACAAGGATCAGACTGTCAGTCTGTCAGAGCAGCTCCCAAATGTTTATTGCACATAATGTGTAAGTCTAATTATTTACATTTTAAAAGTCGGTATGAAGCTTTAGACACGTAGTATCAATGACTAATGATCTCTATCACTGATGTCACTGGTCGCACTGATGGAACATAATTCCTATAGCCTAATATTGGGGATTATATGTTCATATTTCTGAGTGAGCAATGGTGCAGCGTTTCACTGTCTTTACATTTACTACATTTGTATCTGAAATAAAGTCACTGAATGCTGTTGAGTCAAGATACAAATAGATGTGCAACATTTTCAAATCTACTGTATTTTAACCTCAACGTCTTTTCAAGTGCAAATCACCAAACATATTATTACTGGGACAGACTGTGAGTTTACAGTCATGTCTTTATGTCTTTGATCTATAGCCTAGCCTATATGTTTTAAATCTTCTGCCTCCTGTGTTTTTCCCCATCAGATTAAATCTGAACAAATATATTATTGTATATTATTAATATAATGTAATGTATCTACAGCCTGATACACAGTCAGATTCCACAACTTTATCTTCATTAAGGAAATGTAAGTCTGATAAATGATGAATAAACGGACAACACTGAATTAGGGATGCACCGAAATGCAAATTTGTGGCCAAAGCCGAAGCCGAATATTATTAAACGCTTGGCCGAATACCGAGTACCGAATACCGAATATCATTGTTTAGTTTTTCATTAGTTTTTGCAGATGAACCCCCTCCAGATTAGTGTTGTCACGGTACCAAAATTGGGATCCACTGTGTGATACCAGTGAAAGTATCATGGTTCTGAGTAGTATCACGATATCACAGCAAAAATGAGGCAGATGTGCCTTTTGTCATTTATAAAAAGATAAATCACTTTTCTATAATACATCAATGATATTTCAATGGAATAAATTACTTATTGACTTATTCATACTCCAAAAACAGCATCAATCAGTGATGAACATAGGGGGGATCAAAATAAAATAAATAAATGAAATAAGAATCAAACAGCCACCCTCCTCCCCTGACAGTCCCTTCTTAAGTAACAAACAGTCCCTAAAGTGCGATGAGGTTTGTGGGCCATTACCTGCCACTGAAAGACTAAAAGAGAGAAATGTGGAAGGCTCGTTTCTCCTCTGACACGTCACATACCTGTGTTCAGCTGGCTCGGCTGTTCAGGTACTTCTGGGCAGTCCACATGCCAAGAAGAGGATATTATTGGAGCCGACTTCTCCGTCACCGGGTAGGCCGATGGCCACCGTATTTAACAGGAATACATTAACATTACTGTCTGTGTCTGTGACCGCCGTTCAACCCACAAGCGGTGGGATTCGCCTTTCGTTTCTGCTGCTGGTTGAAATCTGCAGGCTGTTCGCACAGCGTGCTGAATGATTTAAGCCTATTTTGCTCGCTCAAAACTATTTTTAGTCGCAAATGCGAGTGCCGACATTTTACTCCGCCCGTCACCGCACGCTGTTTGATTGCGTTATCAAAACACGCTGCTATTATTCGGCCTTGCTTTTAACTTATTCCACCAAATACCGAATGTGTGTTTTTTTGCAATATTCGGCCGAATATATTCGGTTACCGAATATTCGGTGCATCCCTACACTGAATAAAACTTTTTTATTAACTTTATGGTTAACTTATTTACACTTTCCTTGCTCTGACTCAGGCTCTTCTTTTAAAGATAAATGAGCACCGTCTGCTACACATGCATTAATATCTCTACATCCACTGGATTCAAATGGAGGCACTGTCTTTTATTTGTGAGTGAACATACTCAGAGTTGACTAACTCAAATCAGCTGTTCTGGAACCGCTGACTCAGAGTTTCCCATCTCAGACTACATCAACTCAGAGTTCAGGGTTAGACTCAGAGTTTGTTGAACCTCCTTCAACACTTTTTCCTAATATGAACTGTTTCTGCTTGCATTTGAGGTTTCATGTGAAACAGTTCATATTAGGAATAAGTGTTGAAGGAGGTTCAACAAACTCTGAGTCTAACCCTGAACTCTGAGTTGATGTAGTCTGAGATGGGAAACTCTGAGTCAGCGGTTCCAGAACAGCTGATTTGAGTTAGTCAACTCTGAGTATGTTCACTCACAAATAAAAGACAGTGCCTCCATTTGAATCCAGTGGATGTAGAGATATTAATGCATGTGTAGCAGACGGTGCTCATTTATCTTTAAAAGAAGAGCCTGAGTCAGAGCAAGGAAAGTGTAAATAAGTTAACCATAAAGTTAATAAAAAAGTTTTATTCAGTGTAGGGATGCACCGAATATTCGGTAACCGAATATATTCGGCCGAATATTGCAAAAAAACACACATTCGGTATTTGGTGGAATAAGTTAAAAGCAAGGCCGAATAATAGCAGCGTGTTTTGATAACGCAATCAAACAGCGTGCGGTGACGGGCGGAGTAAAATGTCGGCACTCGCATTTGCGACTAAAAATAGTTTTGAGCGAGCAAAATAGGCTTAAATCATTCAGCACGCTGTGCGAACAGCCTGCAGATTTCAACCAGCAGCAGAAACGAAAGGCGAATCCCACCGCTTGTGGGTTGAACGGCGGTCACAGACACAGACAGTAATGTTAATGTATTCCTGTTAAATACGGTGGCCATCGGCCTACCCGGTGACGGAGAAGTCGGCTCCAATAATATCCTCTTCTTGGCATGTGGACTGCCCAGAAGTACCTGAACAGCCGAGCCAGCTGAACACAGGTATGTGACGTGTCAGAGGAGAAACGAGCCTTCCACATTTCTCTCTTTTAGTCTTTCAGTGGCAGGTAATGGCCCACAAACCTCATCGCACTTTAGGGACTGTTTGTTACTTAAGAAGGGACTGTCAGGGGAGGAGGGTGGCTGTTTGATTCTTATTTCATTTATTTATTTTATTTTGATCACCCCTATGTTCATCACTGATTGATGCTGTTTTTGGAGTATGAATAAGTCAATAAGTAATTTATTCCATTGAAATATCATTGATGTATTATAGAAAAGTGATTTATCTTTTTATAAATGACAAAAGGCACATCTGCCTCATTTTTGCTGTGATATCGTGATACTACTCAGAACCATGATACTTTCACTGGTATCACACAGTGGATCCCAATTTTGGTACCGTGACAACACTAATCTGGAGGGGGTTCATCTGCAAAAACTAATGAAAAACTAAACAATGATATTCGGTATTCGGTACTCGGTATTCGGCCAAGCGTTTAATAATATTCGGCTTCGGCTTTGGCCACAAATTTGCATTTCGGTGCATCCCTAATTCAGTGTTGTCCGTTTATTCATCATTTATCAGACTTACATTTCCTTAATGAAGATAAAGTTGTGGAATCTGACTGTGTATCAGGCTGTAGATACATTACATTATATTAATAATATACAATAATATATTTGTTCAGATTTAATCTGATGGGGAAAAACACAGGAGGCAGAAGATTTAAAACATATAGTCTAGGCTATAGATCAAAGACATAAAGACATGACTGTAAACTCACAGTCTGTCCCAGTAATAATATGTTTGGTGATTTGCACTTGAAAAGACGTTGAGGTTAAAATACAGTATATTTTAAAATGTTGCACATCTATTTGTATCTTGACTCAACAGCATTCAGTGACTTTATTTCAGATACAAATGTAGTAAATGTAAAGACAGTGAAACGCTGCACCATTGCTCACTCAGAAATATGAACATATAATCCCCAATATTAGGCTATAGGAATTATGTTCCATCAGTGTGACCAGTGACATCAGTGATAGAGATCATTAGTCATTGATACTACGTGTCTAAAGCTTCATACCGACTTTTAAAATGTAAATAATTAGACTTACACATTATGTGCAATAAACATTTGGGAGCTGCTCTGACAGACGGACAGTCTGATCCTTGTGCACAGTGTTATACAAAATAATAAATATAAAAAGGACAGAGGTTTGATTCTGAGCTGAGGGTGAATTCTCGCTGTGTAATATTTGAATGTAAAGACAAAAACTGATGTCCAAAGAAATGATTGATGTGCATAAATTCAGTAACTTAAGACAGTCCTGAGTAACAAACTAATATCCAGCAGGATTTAGACTGTGACAGACGGTAAATCTCCGCTAATGAATGCGCTTCCATACAAGCTTTGACACGGACTGAATGAATGAGGAAATGAAACAGCGTGTAAGAGGGAGGAGACAGAGAAAAACCTAACCTGCTCACAGACTCAGCTGCCATGGTGATTGACTCAGAGTTTGATTTACCTCTCTTTCTGGAGCTGAAAACCCAGAGTTTCCCTCATTTCAGGGTTAACTTACTCAGAGTTTTCACTAAACCCGCTTTCTGGAATAGGCTACCCCTCTGGCTCCACTCAGGTTTCCAAACAAAGCAGTCTCTTGCCGCTTTGGCGTTATCTCGTGCTGCATTCAGTGCAGTCGGACATTGGAGATTCGCGCTCGTAAAAAGGCAAATTGGCCATAACTTTTCTTTGAATTCATTGCTGCCAACTGGGGTGGCAGCAGGGGTGGCATGGCTTTCTTTTAGGGTGGCAGTTGCCACCCTATGCCACCCCGGTAGATCCGCCCATGTCTGTATGAGTTTGTAAATGGCAGCCCTTGCCCTTATGTAGTGTGAACATACTATTTCTCATCAAACTGTGATAACTGTGATTAAATACATCTGCCATATGTTGCCACCCCTCAAAAATTCCTGCCCCCCTCTTGCCACCCCATAAATATTTTTCTAGATCCGCCCCTGCTCCTTCCTCTTTCCGTCACCTTGATCTGTGAGACTGAAACCATTGAACAAGGAAGCGATTCTGCAGCCCACATGGAACATGACCAGACCACACTGTGTTTTGAACTTAAACCTTCTCTTGTACAAAGTGCACCTCTCATCCTGACTCAAGATCACATCCCAAACTGTGCCGATCATGGACTGAATAACTTCCAGTAGCTCGCACCGTCCTCACGTGAGTTTGTTTGCTGCACCACACACAACTTATTGAAGAATAAACAGTTTATGCTCAAATATAATTATTATTACCAGTGTTTATCATTTAATTTGCCCGCTGTTAGAGGGCAAGAAAAATAACTATAGATTAATTACAGTATCATAATGTCACGAGATGACGACATAGCATGGGCATTCCCCTCCTGTTGGCGGAGTTAAATGAGGTCATGGGGAAATATGTCGGGACTAGACGAAACATCCCACACAGCTGTATTGAAGTTAGTCATCAGTCTGTCTGAGTTACGGTCGCACACTTTCACACGGACATGGAGGAGCTCAGTAACAGTGTTTCAATGTCGCCTATAATCCTCACCCTCATCGTCCTTTGCCTGCTGTGTGGACTCACACCTGTTAAAGGTAAGCTCTCCTATTCGCCGTTAGCATCGTTTTGTTACCATAGCAACGACTACAAACTACTATTCTAACTAATTTACTATAGGCTACTAATCTCCTGAGTTTACGTGTCTAAACAGCTGCATGTGACAATGAACTTTGCTTTTGTCATGTTCTAATCTGACATATGTAGCCCATGTGTAGTTTTTCTTTGTGACAGTGCTGACTTGATCTGCTGAATTAATCATGATCATTGATTAGGAAATCATCCATATGCTCTAATACTGTCTACAACAGGTCAATAAACTGAAGGGTCCTGAGGGGTGTGGAAGCCCTCTGAGGCAAATTGTGATTTTAGATATTGAGCTTTCTGAATAAAATTGATTGATCGATTGATAAACTTATGTCATACAAATTTATGTATGTGTATATATATATGTGTGTGTATGTGTTCTGTTATAATATGTAGTCCGGTAGGCTATGACACATGAGCTCATCAGTAAAAACATATGGTTTAACACCAAGGTGCTTATAAGGCACACCTCTTTTTAAATGGGTTCAGTGCTTTTTCTATTTTATACTATTTTTTTTAAATAAACTCCATCGGTTTTCAGTGAAAAGTCTATTTTCTTATTTCTCCTTATAAGGCCCAGGTGGACAAACCATTTTGCATTGGTGTGGGGTGTCTGGGTCCAGCGATGTGAAAGCTGAAAACCAAATTCATTTTTTTGAAATTAGTTTAAAACAGGAGTGAGTGTTTGGGTGTGTGTTGGCAACTGGGGGTATTCCACCTTTCTACTGTATGTTGCTCACTGTTTTCTGCCTATGAGAGGAAGATGGAAATCACTGTTGAACCCAAAATGAATATGGGAATATCTATTGAATATCCAACGCCAAACTAACTTCACCTCGGTTAATTTAACTAACATCTCTCTGACAGTGTGAAAGCAGACTTTGTGGCGCTGTTGGTTTGCATTAGATACTGGAAGAGAAACTCGACGTTTGCATATCATACAGTCCAGTACCCATCTATCTTCTACTGGATCCCCCCAGGGATGTGTTCTTTCTCAGATACACAAATGAATGTCAGAGTGATCACTCATCAAGATTCGTCTCTGGTATTTGTAAGCCTTCTTCATGGATCAGAATATGATCATGACTCAGTGCTGGAAGAATTTGTTTTGTTTTTTTTGGTGTGGCCACTCTTTCCTCCACATTAATGTGTCTAAGACCAGTGAGATGTTTATTGATTTTCAGAGGAGGCCCTGTCGTCCTGCTCTTTGCTGGATAAAGGGGGAGCCGGTGGCAGCAGTACAAGTATCTGGGCACCATCTTAGGCCCTGTTTCCACCGAGCAGTGCGGTTCAGTTCAGTTTGTCACGCTTTTTTTTTTCTGTTTCCACTGTGAAAACTTGTGGATGGGCGGCGTCGGTGGCTTAGTGGTAGAGCAGGCGCCCCATGTACAAGGCTGTTGCCGCAGCAGCCTGGGTTCGAGTCCAGCCTGTGGCCCTTTGCTGCATGTCATCCCCTCTCGCTCTCCCTCTTTCACACTTAACTGTCCTGTCCATTAAAGGCAAAAAATAAACCAAAAAAAACTTGTGGATGGTACCAAAGGAACTGTTCTGTACCGTCCCCATTTTTGGTCCCCCCTCTGTTGGGGTACCTAACACACAGATCTGGTACTAAAAGGTGGAGCTGTGAACACTGCAGTTTGATTGGTCAGTAGAGAGTGGTTTTTACTTTTAGTAATGAGTGGATCTTCAAGTATTTATAGGTATTAATTATGACCGGGGTATGTGAACTCTATATATTCTTATCCTCACTCTGAGAAAATGGAAAGCATCATGGAGCGTTGTTCCTGTGGGCTACAGCAACACTAAACCCCTGAGCTTGCCTGAGAAGGACTAAATGCACAATTTTATTTTTAAATATCCCATGGAGAGAGACTCTCACTGCAGCCTATTTTATTTTGTTCTGAAAATGTTGGCGTGCAGCTGCGTTCCGTGGGCGATAAACAAGGTGCACCTGTGTCAAACCAACGCCTATTCTTTTAAGGAAGGTGAGGAGTTTCTATGTAGAAAGGACGATCATGAAATTATTCTATTCTTCTTTTATCGAGTCCGTTCCTTCCTTTAACATGGTCTGTTGGTTTGGTAATCTGAGCCTTAAAATCAAGAACAGGTTGGGAAAAGTGGTCAAGCTGTGTTGTAAGATCACTGGTGTTACTTTAAATGACCTCCAGCATCTGTATGAAGAGAGGGTCACCTCTGAAGCTCGGTCTGTTGTCTCAGACTCTCAACACCCCCTCCATGTTGAGTTTTGGATGCTTCCATCAGGGCAGAGGTTTTGCCTCCCTAAATGCAGCACTGAGCTTTACAGATCCTCCTTTGTCCCGTATGTTATTGCTGATCTTAACAAGCAGTGGCCCTTGATGTCCATGATTCACCCCTGACGGTGTGTCATACTGGATTCTGTATGCTTACATCATACTGTCTGTTATGGCTACTGTCTGTATCTCAAAGTGCCCCTCAGTAAGTTTACCTTACCTTGACCTATATACAGCACTACATAGCATGTGATGGAGAAGTTTCAGCTTCTGTTCCTCTTTATTGTTTATGTTTTTAGATTTAAAGTGTGTCCTAAGCTGATCAGCTGTCAAAAGCCATTTAAAGCTGATTCAAGCCTGTGGTGTCTGGAACAATTTCACACGCTCTCTTTAAACCCGTGACATCATATGGGTTGTGGGTTACCTTTGGTTTAGTCTTTAACCCGGTCATCATGTTCTGTGTCACACACCTGGTTTAAGGTCAGTTTCAAGAGAACTGAGCCAAAAGGCGAAGCTTTCGATTTAATGGTCCATCTACATCCCAAACCTTCACCTGTGATCATGAACTTCAGGTAGTGACCGAAGGAATGAGATCGTGGATGCAAGCGGCTGAAATTGGTTTCCTCAGAAGGATGTCTGGGCTCAGCCTTAGAGATAGGGTGAGGAGCTCGGACATCTGGAGGGAGCTTGGAGTAGAGCCACTGCTTTGTCTTTGCATCGAAAGGGATCAGTTGAGGTGGTTCAGGCATCTGATCAGAATCCTCCTGGGCGCCTCCCATTAGAAATGTTTCGGGCACGTCCCACTGGTAGGAGGCCCCGGGGCAGACCCAGAACACACTGGAGGGATTACATATCTCATCTGGCCTGGGGACACCTTGGGGTCCCTCAGGAGGAGCTGGAAAGTGTTGCTGGGGAGAGGGATGTCTGGGGTGCTTTGCTTGGCCTGCTGCCCTCGCGACTCGTCCCTGGATTAGCAAATGACAATAGACAGATTCCAGATAATGTAGTCTTTTTTGTGTCTTCTTACATCGGTGGCTGCTGCTTCAGAATTGTCCATGTTTCTGGATGGTTCTGGTAATCCATGGTTTCCGGTTGTGGAATGGTTTAACTGTTGGGTTAAATCTTCCCGCTGTTAGAGTTTGCAGTGATGCATTGGGCAGGCCTGGGAGAGTATTCTGGCGTACATACAACAGTACAACAGAAGGGTCTCTGACTAGCAAGGGAGAGTGCTATTTTTATAGTATGGCTTTCAACAAACAAGTCCTTCCATTACATCAACTCTTGCACTCCCTCATGTATGATTTGTCAAGTGCAGGTCTTGTCTGGAACATCACCTACACACGAACAGGTTACTGATAGACAATCTCCAAATTGGGGAATGATATCAACACAAAGATTGACACCTCGATTATCATATCAAACATCCTCTTTCGATAAGTGCTAGGAAACCGTCACCATGAGGACACTACATACACACTAATACAAATGATTGTTTAAAGTGCGACAGCTGATATCATACTTCTACTTGTTTTCTTCAGTACACTTCTCATTTTTCTTGCAAAATCAAAACATTTATCAGCAGATGTGGTTAACTGCTTAGTCATTCTGACTATGATCTGAACTATGATCTCCTTCATCATTCACTACTCTTCATCAACATTTGCTACACTGTCCATACATGGACCTAGACAGATGGCTAGACTGTTGTATGGTTGCCAAACATGGGCAGCACCGCACTGCAGTCACCTCTAATAGGGTGCAGGAACAGGACAGCACCTCACACTCCCACCATCACACCAGTCCTTATTCAGCGTAAAGCACATGTCCCCGCCTTCTTTTGCGAAAGTCCTCTGCTCTGTCAGATCGCCAAATAGAAAAACAGGGACCTGGTTGACTGGCGCTGTCCAGGAAGTTTTGGTGAATCAAAGGATATTACAGTTCCTGATATCCTGTTAAAAAACTGATGCAGCATGGAGGTCATCCAGTTTATCTCTAATGCCTGTACGATAGCTAGCAGGATGCTATTTCATCTCAGTGTCCCTTTGTCCTCCATCTTTTCTCCATGTTTGCTGATGTTTAGATTTAAAGACCTCAACCTGGCTAGCTAGCTGCTTGCTAAGGAGAGTTAACAAACTAGTGAGTGGATTTCCTCATCCTGATGAGTGACTCGCAGTCACACGCCACCACCGCCCAACGACAACAACAAAAATCACCACCAACACTTGCAAAAGTCACAAGAGCCTATATTTAGCACAAAATTAGCACAAACTTAACTTAAACTTACATGAATTTATAGAAACTTTTGGAATTACTTGGAAGTAATAGTGGAGATAAATCCACAAGGTATTCTAATCAACATACAACAAAGCAGATTCCAAAAGGTTTTAAATGTATCCTCTGTTTCTCAGGTGAGTCGAAGGTGATTGGTCCATCTCAACCAGTCGTGGTTGCTCCAGGGGATGACATCATCCTGCCATGTCACGTGGAGCCTCCTGTCAACGTGGCACGACTGACCGTGGAGTGGTCGAGGCCCGACCTCCAGCCTGACCCCAACGATCGACTGAGCCGGGTCGAGTATGTGCATCTGTACCGCGACACCCGCGAGGTCCCGGACATGAAGATCTCCTCGTACATGGACAGGACAGCGCTGTTCGCAGATGGCCTGAGACAAGGCAACATATCGCTCAAGATCATTAATGTGACGCTAGCAGACGCAGGAAGATTCAAATGTTTCATCCCGAAGTTAAAGAGCCAAACGCAGTATTCAATTGTCCATCTTGTTGTTGGTGAGTTAATCTGTTGAAATGTTATTTATGGTCCAAATTAAAGCTGCAACAACAGATGAGTTAAAGTCAGTTTAACACATCAACATTTTGTCTTGTCTATACAGTGCCAAATATAATACAAGATCAGAACCTTGAATATGTTTGCTAGCAATAAGTAACTACTGTCGTCTCCTTTAAATGCAGAGTTGTAAGTCATTGTGGATTTTCTGTTTTTCCAGAGCCAAAGTCAGCTCAGACAACAGAAACACCACTGCAACCCATCAGTCTACAAACGTCTGATCCAACGGAAGACAAAGACGTTAAAAGTGAGAAAATTATTACAACTTTGTGCGAGGAGAGAAAAGTCTTTAATTTCCAACTTTTTAATGTTATCAGCATAAACATGTTGTTTTAAGTTTCTTTACCCTTGTTATAAGATTTTCAAAATGTCTCTAATGATGTGGGTTTTTCCAGCAATAGCCAGTCAAATTCTGTTTTTATCTTAGTTAGTGGCGGGGTCCGCCATTCCTGCACTGGACTCAAATTGTCCTCATGCACAGCTGGTTCACAGGGAACGATGTCTGCATGTGATCCAATGTGATTTTACCTCATTGATACTTAATTTCCTAACTGCTGCTGCTTCACATTAAAAGAGTTCAACTGGTGAAACATGAGGTGGCTTTTATTGTGAAGCAGTCACAGGAAACTTAATATGTCTGTCTTTAAGTTTAGCACCGGCAGCGATCACTGATAATCTACAACACAAGACAGCCGTTTTCGGCATTTTGTGTTTCAGGGCTGAAATCTGATGGATTATAACTAAAGCTTTAGAGTTTATCAGACCTGACACTGAGTCACATTCATGTTGTGTGTGTGTTGTTTTCTAACATCAGCTCTTATCGTCTCTTTTTGTTTGCTCCTGTCAGGTAGGCTGTCCAGTCGGAGCAGAGTGATCCTAATTGTGGTTTTCTGCATCTTGCTGGCGATCATAGTTGTTGGAGT
This sequence comes from Epinephelus malabaricus, assembly GCA_037127435.1. Taxonomy (NCBI): domain Eukaryota; kingdom Metazoa; phylum Chordata; class Actinopteri; order Perciformes; family Serranidae; genus Epinephelus; species Epinephelus malabaricus. The sequence continues at coordinate 29,239,177 of JANUFT010000023.1, forward strand.
CACAGGATATTTGATACACAAGTGTCGAATACGGGAGGTACGTCAGAGCCTTTCATTTTGAGTTCATGTGTTTCAATAATGCTAACATGCTGACAGCTGACTAATTATTCATTTTCTTTCCTCTCCAGCATATGAAAGGACCTGTAGTCTAAGTGGTTTCCTCAAGACTACATTGGTGGTTCATAGAGATAAGAACACTACACACCTATCTAGCCTGGACTTTTCCTCGTTATTTTGAGGAGTCAGACCCGTCCAGCCACAGTTTATATATAATGTTCCTTTAAAGAGGTTCTATAGTATGTTGCACTGATGCCCTTTTTTAGCATCAGCTGTGTCAGCACTGACACTGGGTTGCTTCTGTAAAACGTTGATGTAATTTGAATTTTGTCTCCAGATAGCTTTGCATGTGACGGTTGGACACACAGAAACATTTCATCTCTCTTTGCATGACTTTGCATTGCAAAATGCACACCTACAGCTAGAACTAAAACTAAAACTAGAAGGCTTGTGCTGTCATTGCATAGAAATACAACAAAATTAGTTGTGACACTCAAGTGATGCATTCCAACAAAGAACACGAAACAAAAGACACAGGACATTTGAGCCAAAAGCTGCTGCACAAGTGTGTGCCGCAGTATAGTTATCTATGTTATACTTGAGTCCAAAAAACGTAGTTGGCAGAATAAATGTTAGCATTGTGTGTTTCTGCAAACCACTGGTACCTAACATTTGTGCGTTTAGTATGTAGTGGATAGGTTGAAACTTCACTTTTCTTTATGTTTCAACAATGAGGTGGTTAACTCGTGGTTATATTTAACCACTTGGTTATAGTTAGGAAAAGATCATGTTTTGGCTTAAAATATCTAATTTTGTCATCACAACTAGTGCTGGAAGTGCACTGATGTTTTGCCAAAAAACACCCAGTTTTGGTGCCACAATCAAAATTAAAAATGCCCCCATGTCTCACTAAAAAACATGGCTCTGGTGTCACAATCGGGGCTGGAAATAACCAGTTGTCTTGTTAAAAAACACCGGGTTTAAATGCTGTAATAGCAGCTGGAAATGCTCTGATGTCAAATTAAAACGTGGCTTTGTTGCCTCAGTTGTGGCTGGAAATGCCGGCAAAGTCCCCCTAAGAAACACCTGGTTTGGTGTCAGTCACAGCTGGAAATGCCCGTAAAAACACAGATAGGCTACAACTTAGGCTTTTATTCATATAAAATAGTTTGTCAGAGCAGAGCCCTGCGCGGGACTGTTTTCTTCATCCCGCTCCTGCCCGCTGAATTTCTGACCATTACCGCCCGCAACCACAACGTGTGTGTTACACTCCCGCCCGCTCCCGAAGAACTTTGAGAATTTATGCCCGCACAATAATAGAGATGCATTGATTTTGTGTCTTCTCCCGTCCCGCAGAAGAAAACACGTCATTTTATAGGCTATTAATAAAGAGATTCATGGGGCTGTTTGTTTCGTTTCCCTGGTCTGCATGTCTTTTGACGCACTGGTCAGGAATAGCGCTCCTATTTCGTTGTTTTCATTTAGTTTTTAATGAAATAAAGGCTGCTTCATATTCTATTCTCCTCCTCTGTATTTATTTATTTTTCTACCTTTATATAATCACCTGCCTGGCGCCAGGATGAAGTTACTGAGGGGGCGGTTAAAAATTACGAGGGGGCAAATCTTTATTATGCAACATAGGTTCACACAGTGAGTTATAAAGAGCGCGCAGACGTGCGTAATAGTCGCTCGTAATGACAGCTCGTCGCCGATGAAACACAATAAACTGCACATCTTCTTTCATGTTTGTCTCATGACAGACAGACAGACAGGCAGGCAGACAGGTGGAGCAAGCGGCAAATTGGTATGAAAGCTGGTTCAGGGCATATTCGTCCATATAAATATGGAGTGAAAACGCTCATGCATGTGCACCAAGTTCCTGTGTTGACATCCTGTCGCTAGGCTACATCTTCTTCTTCTTATTTTTCTTCTTCTTCTTCTAGTGTTTAATGGCGGTTGGCAAACAGCGAATTGGCCCATAACTGCCACCAACTGGTGGAGTGTGGATCAAAATGACTATTACTATTTGCGCTGGGTCCCGCCGGGTCCCAATGCAGCCCTCTATGTCAGAGTACAAAAGTTACCCGGGCCATGGCCCCCCTGGCCCCCCCGGTTCCGCGGTCTATGTTGGTGCCACAATTGCAGCTGGAAATGCCGGCAAAGGCCCTCTAAGAAACACCTGGTTTGGTGCCGCAAAATACCATGATGTTTTGCTTAAAAAACAAATGTTCTTGTTTTTTTTTGTTGGTCTCGAACGGTGGTTGGTAGCCATCTCACCGAGGCAGCACTCCATCCATCACCCCCTACACCTCCCAATGACAAAGTCGGCACATATACTCAGTCACTTTAGAAAAGCTGACATGATAAGTAAAAAAACATACATACGTGTCTGTGGTTTGCAGAAATGTACAATGCCAACATGCAGCAGCCATCAAGTACAACATAAATGATGTAAGTGTATTTTTAGTTTTTTTTTTTTGTTTTTTTGTTTTTTTAAATTGAGCCCTTACTATTTCCTTTGTTTTATTTATTATGATATTTGTGTATGATTATTTTATATTTCAATAACTGTACAGCACTTTGGTCAACTGAGGTTTTTTTAAATGTGCTTTATAAATAAAGTTTGAATTGACTTGACTTGAAGTAGTTATTTTAAGCCCGTTCTTTCTTATGATGTTTAGTCTGTTTTTCTACATCTACAGCTCATAGACACAGAGGAGTTCTAGGCCCTGATTTTTCTTCTAGATACCAAAAAGTAGAACCTCGAAGAACTTTTTTGGACAAATCACAGTGGTGTTAAGCTCAGGGTGATTTTAAAGGAGGATAGTGCCTGAAAAAATAGCATTTAGTGGCACATTTTTGCCGTTATTTTTCGGGGTCATTATTTACATGGACTGAACATGTGCATACTTTATAGACATATTTCACCTCAGCCCAGAAGCATGAGACCATGTATTGGGAAAGCACCTGCAGTTACCTGGTAATGAGTCAGAGGTAATTTTACTTTTATGTGGAAGATGCTGTTCATCAGGGGATTTTTCTGTGCCTTTTAAATCCCCTCTCTTGTTTTTATGTCATTTAATTCTCTTGTGATTTAGATTTATGTACATGTGTTCTGTATGTGTGTGGCGCGGAGGGGCTTCAACTTACATTTCATTGTCCGATTCTTTGTTGTCAAATCATCGACACAGTTGTAGCATTTGTTTGACGATTTAGATGTTCAAAGCCAGGTTACCTGTTGTGTTACAGTGCAAGTGCACTTTTTCTGTTATTTGTTCATCTCGTATATTTTTAGTACATACTGGACTCTCGGTTTAGCCTTGAGGCATTCGGCCAATCACGTGGCAGCAGCTCATTGCATTTAAGCATGTAGACATGGTGAAGACGACCTGCTGAAGTTCAAACTGAGCATCAGAATGAGGAAGAAAGGTGATTTACTGTAAGTGACTTTGAACCTGGCATGATTGTTTGTCTGAGTATTTACTGGGATTTTCACCACAACCATCTCTAGGGTTTACAGAGGATGGTCCCAAAAAGAGAAAATATCCAGTGAGCCAAAATGCCTTGTTGATGCCAGAGGTCAGAGGAAAATGACCAGACTGGTTCTGATGGCTACTTCTAGCAGGATAACGCACCATGTGACAAAGCTCACATCATCCCAATCATGACAATGAGTTCACTGTACTCCAATGGCCTCCACAGTCACCAGATCTCAGTCCAATAGAGCACCTTTGGGATGTGCTGGAACGGGAGAAGCCATGAAGAATTAAGGCAGGTCTGAAGGCAAAATGGGGTCCAACCTGGTACTAGCAAGGTGTACCTACATGTTTATGTTTTGTGGTCCCTGTTTTCACAGGCTGTTTATTTCTGTGTAAGTACACTGAAAGCAACAAAAGACCACCTTGTATGTGAACACATACTTGGCCAGCTATGATTAGTTGCCAAATACAGCGTGCGAATGATTACAGGGTGTTTACATCATTTGTGCTGTGACTAACGCATCAGTGATGACTCCCACAGCTGTCAGCCACATGGGATGATAATGAACAGACTGTGTCACCAGCTGCTTATATGAGAACTGGTGTCTGACCAGGGGCAGACCGGGAAATAGCCCTGAACTGTTTGACTCGGGCTGCCCCGTCTTCACCACTTCAGTTGCTGCACTTCAGAAATGGTTGAACAGGTATCATGTCTGGACTCACTGGACTGTGCTCTCTCCTCTCCCTTCTCTCTGCGGACAGTACCTTCAGACTCATTAGGTCATGGGGATTTACTGGCTACACCACCAGATGAATAATAAGTAACTTCAGCTTTTCAGAACCATCTTTCACTTTTTCAGTTTGTTGGTCCATCTTGCCCCACTACTATCTGTCCAGAAGTCACTTCTTGAGGGTACAGTCACGCGGCGAAATTAAAATTGGTGAATGTTCACTTCCCATTCACTTTCATTCTATCCGAGAGGTGACAACTAAGGGCTTGTGTCCACATAATGTTTTTCTCTGGGCAACAGCGCAGTGTTAGTTTCGTTGGTGAAAACTGTGACAAAATTTTTTCGTCAACGTCCTTTTTTCCCATGACAAAAATGAGACAATGACAAGCTAAAATAGATCTTGATAATAAAAACTGAGACAAAATCTATGTTTCATTTTGTTGACGAGACAAGACATGACAAAAATGTTAGTGGTGGACTATCAGACATTGATTATCTTCAAATGTCGCATGAGCGTCAGGCAGGTAAACTCCAGTAAATAGTCTGCACCAGCAAAAACACGCACACTGGAGCAGCATCCGCACTTGGTGCGAGTTGTGAGCTGTAATTCAGCAATAAATAATCAGCCGTGTGTGTCTGACTGTGGATGGTGGAGCTGCTGAATGGATTTGTGGAGTTTGTAGCGGTGGCTGCTAGCAGTTAGCGCTGCTTGGTAGCTGCTGAATGGCAGCAGAGCAAGCGGCCACTGGCCACCGGACTTCACAGCTGATCCCTGCAGGACTCCACTCAGTTCAGGCTGCCTCAGGATGGTTTATGGTTTGATCTTGTTTGACAGGAGGCTCAGTTATCTGTGAGTGTAGCTGTGCTGTAAGTAAACAGTCTGAACTCAGATCAGTTTTCTCTGCCAGAGATGAAATTTTAGTTTTAATCACCAACTCACCAACCTCTAGACTAACTTGTTGCAGAGAGTTGTTTCTGAGAGCATAAACAGAGATGTTGAGCTTTTCGAATAAATTATCAGTGAGCGTGTGCTCGTAAATTCGCCCTTAAACCTCTTGAACACTGCTGGAGAAATTAAAGTTTGTAGAAAAATTTGTCTAAATGAAATTTTCGTCGACTAAAACATGGATAAAAATGACTAAAATGTGACTAAAACTAAAGAGTTTTCGCACAGAGAGAGAAAACCTAAGGGCTACATCTTAACCTCATGAGAAGGCCATGTTGTGTGGTGAAGACTGCAATAAAACCATTGTTAGTGAGCGGCACCCGAACGCCTCGCCATCCTCCCTTATGCAGAGCTGCAGAACTTAATTCTTAACTTAATTCAGCTGACTATCATCACTCTTTGCTGCCTGCCATTTTCACCATGACGCACTGAGAGAGCTGCTTTCCCTCACAGACACACTAACACACACTCACAGACAGGGGCGTAGCACCAAATTCTGGGCCCTGTACACTCTCAGTGTCAGTGGGCCCTTATCCATGCCAGTGCACGAGGCGCGTGAGCAAAAAAAAAAGAAAAAAGAAAAAAAAGGGGGTATTTATTTAAAATAGGGTTTTAAGCTACACCCTGCCTTGCCTTCAGCATCTGATGCAGAACTCTCTACATCTACAAGAATAAAGAATTGGTATTAGCCTCTTAACATACAAATAACCCAACCTACTTTTAAAGCAAGCTCACTTTATATTTTAGAGCCATTTCAGTGCAAGATAAACTGCTAAAAATAATGAAACACATGGCCAAGCATTGCTTATTATGTTGACAGATTGTCTTTTAAATGGGGCTCATTTTTGTGTTGCTATGGGCTGAGCTCTAAGGCTGTCAACCAAACAGTCATAACTGGTAAGTATCCACAAGAGGGCGCTTGACAGCGCTTGACGTCTACCATTTAGAACAAGTACAAAGATAATGTGAAAGGTTGCAAATATGTTAATTAAAAGTCAAACGAAGTAAACATCAGATATGCTTTCCTACAATAGATGCTTAGACTAGCCTAATTATTTGCTGTAACACACAGTATAGTCGCGAACCAACATACCAACGTAAGGGGGGGTCGGAGGGGGGAGCTCGCCCTTGAATACTTGAATAATGATCTCACCTTGTCTTTGCTCATCTCTAATCTCAGCCTCATCTTCAGAAGAGCCGCCAGGACTGGTCACTGCTGCTCCTGCTGCTCCAGCTGCTCCTGCTGCTCCAGCGCCACTGTTTGATTCTGAAACTGGTTAATGTTGACAACTAACGTTAGCTGGCCCATAATTGTCTTTATATTTACAGCCGCAAGCAGCCTGGTTGGCAACTAGCTAAGCTAAAGACTTCACGTGAGCATACAAACATCAGCAGCAGCTGTCTGGAGTGGACTGCGTTAACTTTAATTGGACTTTGCATAACAAGCAAACTCGGTTCATGTTTGGGAAAGAAAGCAGTCAACAGCTGCCTCCCCTCATTCTGCCTTCTTTCTTTTTCTTTCCTCTCTTTCTTCTTTTGATACCCCGATTTATGCTTTTTGGGCAGCATGATGTCTAGCCCCCAGGTCATTCAATCTGGGCTCACTGACGTTACACTTGTCGCCGGTCGCTGTCGGGCGGACTAAACCATTTTGCGCCTCCAAGAGGGGGCCCCCAGAATGTCCAATATGTGGGAGGACTGTGACATAAAGTTCATTCTCTCAGTTGATGTTATCAATATATTTGAAATAAATTATGACACCAATTAATTGGAGGGCCCAATTCATTCGCAATAAAAACATCACCAAAAAAAAAAAAAAAAATCAGGATTTTCATGGGCCCCTCTCCCTACTCGGGCCCTGGGTAGTCAGGTCCACTTTTCCCCCCACTACCACGCCCATGCTCACAGATTAGTTGTATGTAGGTCTACCTGAGGTGCAGTATTTTTGTCTGCATGTGGCCATTTTAACTTCATGTCATGTTGATTAACGAAAACAAAAAAACAAAAAATAAAATCTGAAAATCTGAAAGTGAAAGTTTTGACAAGTTGGAAAGTTTTTTTTATTTCTCCATATTTATTAAGTTAAAAAACAAAGCATGTTGTTTTTCTCTGTTGGAAACTTTGGGTTATTTTGCATCAGTGTCTGTTGCCTGTATGTAGGCATCAGTGGAAACTTCCAGGTCCCAACAGTCCCACAGGTTTCATTTTCATTTTCATTTCCTGCCAAAACTCAGCTCAGTCTGACAGCTGACAAAAATACAAATGAAGACCTACCTTTTTAGACTGGCTTTTAATTGAACTGTCTTTAATCTAATTTTATTTAATTTTATTTCTATTTTTATTTCTATGTATTTTATTTTTTACTGTTGTATTTACGATTACTGTGTATATATATATTTATTTTTATTTATGTGACTGATCTGCAGTCATTTTATTTAAAAGCTTGTGTCAGGTTTGATTGACACGTTACACATCCTGTTGTTCATGTACAAAGAAATACCCCTGCAGGTGAGACTTTTCCATCCATATATCTAATTTTAGTAACGACGAGGCAGTGTGTAGGTTTGGTGTTAACATAGATCTACACCTCGGTAGTCAAAAACAGCTACATCCTCTAACGCCAACACCAACTCTCACAGGAACCTTTCGCCATAGATTTAAAAAAAAAAATAGCTCAATGAATGATACCTGTCTGTAAAACTGAAGATGTTACCAATCCATTTGAGGAGGACAGACAGTTATATCATATTTCAGCTGTGAAGTCCGGCGGCTGGTGGCCGCTTGCTCAGCTGCCATTCAGCGGCTAACAAGTGGAGCTGACTGCTAACAGCCACTGCTACAAATCCATTCAGCAGCTCCACCATCCACCATGTTTTAGTAAAATTGCCCCAAACCTTTTGTTTTTTTTTTGGTAACATTTGGGTGATGAGGACAACACATCTTATCACTGATTCAGTGTAAACATATTTAATGCACAGTTTATGTCACACTTTGATATAATTTAACATGCACATTATCGTTTGCTGTTTTTCATTAGGAATTAAGACTCCATGTTCATTTCTATTCAACAGTCAACAGTTCATGCAATATAAAGCTGTCCTTGTTTCTGTACTGTCACAACAGCCCCCTCCCTTTCACATCCCCCAGGATATTTAAAGCATTTTGCAGCAGTAGATTCATCTGAAAGGCCAACAGATGGAAAATGTCTTTTTTAGCTTCACCCACAAAGATTTCTATTTATTTCAAACCTACGTGACACTTTTATACTCATGTTATACTTTAGTGTCCTGTGCTGCAAACCTTTCAGTGCTGTGTGCAAAACGTTAACGTACAACCCTGCTATTTATTTTATATCATTCTTCATTTCCATGTCGTGCAGCTGTATATTTTCAAACTGTGAAATAATCCCTGTCTTTGCATTTTATTCTGATCACAGACTGTTTCTATAGAAGTGCATGTGACATCTCAAACATCTGAACATGTAGCTCATTTTGTAGAAAATACCGAGATATATATAGTGTATCACCAGTCATCGTGTAAATACTGAGATATGAGTCTTTATCTTTATCGCCCAGCCCTAATTAAAGCCAGCTAAAGGTCATGGCATTTTCCTCGCCTCATGCATTGCAGGGTCAACGTCCTGTTTGACTCTTGCCCCACCTACATGATGTCACACCTACGAGGACATGCGGTTTTGAGGGGTTTTTTTAGCTTATCAAGTGAGACAATACACCCTACTCTTCCGTTTGACCTCATGTCCCAGTCACCCTTAATTCACCCATGCAAATTGTTCTTACATGACGGTAAAGTTCAAGACCAGCTCCTGAATCTGTTAGGCTTCACGTCATGTTCATTTTCATGTGCATTTTAAGATGATTAAAACATTTTTTTTTAAATTTGGATTGTTTGTCATAGCTTATATGTTACTGATGGACTAGGTTTTTGGAGCAAAATAAGGTCTTAAACTGTGCCATTACAACTCACACTGAGTGATGACAAACACACACACAGTCTTATGATGGTGGTGATACCTTCAATCTGCTGATAAACCTTCTTCCTCAAATTATTTTAAGATTAACAAGAGAAAGAAAGAATTTACAGCTGGTCTAAAAGTCACAGTACATAAAAAACTACAAATTTTACCACAGCTTAGTAGGGAAAATGAATATTTATTGCATTTTAACAAATGGAAATGATTCTGCAAAACAATATCTTTATTTGACATGTTCATAATTTCAGCCTAAGACAGGATGATTTGCACCCTTTGCACCAAACATGCACAGAATACATATTTAATAAAATATATACGTAAAATATTTACATCAGGATGGTTTATGTTCAGTAATATGTCTGTGTGCATGTGATAATCGACATAGTGACACAGAATAATGAATCTTTTTGTACCCATCAGTACAAAGTGACTTTTATGTAAACAAACATTTAAAAAAAACAAAACAAAACAAAACAAAAAAAACAAAGACATAAGATACTTTGTTGTCATTGTAAATGTAAAACAAAATTATCTTTGGTTACTCTCAGTGGCCGTTTACACGTGGCCGGCTATTTTCATAAACGGACATTTCATCGTCTCCGTTTTCAAAAAGATCTTCGTTTACACTTACCCGTGTATATATACACAAGAGCATGCCAAACCTGTAGGTGGCAGTGTAACAAGAAGCTCAAGCCTTCCATGCATCCATTGTCACCATAGCAACATAGGTCGCACTTTTGACACAGGCGCAAGTTCCGGCGCATACTGTGACGTCGGCTGCCTATAACTCCGTTTATCTCCGTTTATCTCAGTTTACATGCAAACGCGCAACCGGAGTTTTCCAAAATCTCCACTCTGGCCGGAGTTTTTAGAAAGACTTGTTTTCAGAGGAGAAACCTCCGTTTGCGTGTAAACGAAGGGCACAAACGAAGGAACATGTCTCCGTTTATCAAAATCACCGTGTACGTGTAAACAGCCTCTCAGGCTAAGAGCTGCACACAAACATAATAAAAACATTGATAAGAGCTATATTTATAACCAGGGGCGTAGCACCAAATTCTGGGCCCTGTACACTCTCAATGTCAGTGGTCCCCTATCCATGCCAGTGCACGAGGCGCGTGAGCAAAAAAAAAAAAGAAAAAGAAAAAAAAGGGGTATTTATTTAAAATAAAAAAAGCATAAATAGGGTTTTAAGCTACACCCTGCCTTGCCTTCAGCATCTGATGCAGAACTCTCTACATCTACAAGAATAAAGAATTGGTATTAGCCTCTTAACATACAAATAACCCAACCTACTTTTTAAAGCAAGCTCACTTTGTATTTCTAGAGCCATTTCAGTGCAAGATAAACTGCTAAAAATGATGAAACATATGGCCAAGCATTGCTTATTATGTTGACAGATTGTCTTTTAAATGGGGCTCATTTTTGTGTTTCTATGGGCTGAGCTCTAAGGCTGTCAACCAAACAGTCATAACTGGTAAGTATCCACAAGAGGGCGCTTGACAGCGCTTGACATCTACCATTTAGAACAAGTACAAAGAAAATGTGAAAGGTTGCAAATATGTTCATTAAAAGTCAAACGTGAAGTAAACATCAGATATGCTTTCCTACAATAGATGCTTAGACTAGCCTAATTATTTGCTATAACACACAGTATAGTCGCGAACCAACATATCAACGTAAGGGGGGGTCGGAGGGGGGAGCTCGCCCTTGAATACTTGAATAATGATCCCACCTTGTCTTTGCTCATCTCTAATCTCAGCCTCATCTTCAGAAGAGCCGCCAGGACTGGCCACTGCTGCTCCTGCTGCTCCAGCTGCGCCAGCGCCACTGTTTGTTTCTGAAACTGGTTAATGTTGACAACTAACGTTAGCTGGCCCATAATTGTCTTTATACTTACAGCCGCAAGCAGCCTGGTTGGCAACTAGCTAAGCTAAAGACTTCACGTGAGCATACAAACATCAGCAGCAGCTGTCTGGAGTGGACTACGTTAACTTTAATTGGACTTTGCATAACAAGCAAACTCGGTTCACGTTTGGGAAAGAAAGCAGTCAACAGCTGCCTCCCCTCATTCTGCCTTCTTTCTTTTTCTTTCCTCTCGTTCTTCTTCTGATACCCCAATTTATGCTTTTTGGGCAGCATGATGTCTAGCCCCCAGGTCATTCAATCTGGGCTCACTGACGTTACACTTGTCGCCGGTCGCTGTCAGGCGGACTAAACCATTTTGCGCCTCCAAGAGGGGGCCCCCAGGATGTCCAATATGTGGGAGGACTGTGACATAAAATTCATTCTCTCAGTTGATGTTATCAATATATTTGAAATAAATTATGACACCAATTAATTGGAGGGCCCAATTCATTCGAAATAAAAACATCACCAAAAAAAAATCAGGATTGTCATGGGCCCCTCTCCCTACTCGGGCCCTGGGTAGTCAGGTCCACTTTTCCCCCCACTACCACGCCCATGTTTATAACATTAAAACAAGATATGAACAAAGTAAAACCACAGATAATGACAAGATAAAACTTTTGACTGTTTAACTAAGCATAAATCAAATAATATGAAGTGTGTAAATATCAATAAATTAGCAGTAGCAGGTTTAAAGTGCATTTTAAATCAAGTCATTGCACAATATAAAGTGCATTTGTCATACAGGGAGAGACCACTCCAATGTTTAATTTGATTTTTAATTTAATTTAATGTCTAATTTAATTCAATTTAATTTAATTTGATTAGATTTTACTTGATTTAATTTAATTTAATTTAATTTAATTTAATCAATCAAACTTAATTTAATTCAATTCAATTCAATTCAATTTAATGTCCTCACGCAACTGTTGGCCGACGCGTCATTTCCGTGTAGTCACGTCACTAGACCGACAGAAAAAAACAAAACACACGGGCCAGCAGCGAGCTGTAATGATACCGCACCGAACAGCTCGACAGTCGCCGAAATTACCATGTTTAGCGAACAAATTCAGCGGTGAATCAGCGAACGACTAATGTTGGCGAACTGACCGGCCATTTTGTACACCATGAATTTAAGAGGACTGTTTCAGGACTTCAATCCCAGGTAAGTTTAGCTACGACCTAGCACTTTAGCTAACTGTGTTGCTAGTTAGCATTGCTCGGCTGGGCAGCGTTTGATGCGCAGCCGTTTAGGAAAACATGCAGAAAATGTGTGTTTCATACGTGTGAGGTTTTATATACATATTTATGGCTGCTGATAATGTAACTGCACGTATATACGGTGAGTGTAAGTGCAGTAGCTAAAGCGAAAAGAAGGTATGAGGCTAAAGGCCTGGCTAACATGCTAGCTAAGATAATGTTATGCGTTCAAAGCTGGCATGTCCATACTTATATCATACGTTATCTAAAGCTATTAAGTCAGTTTCTTACGCATGTTTCCGGTATTCATACTCAGCTGATTAAAACAAGACACGTTATTTTGGGGTTGCACATAATTTAAGTATTTAAATGAGAGTTAAAGGCCCTCAACAGCAGGGAAATATTTCTCACCCAAAGCAAAAGTTTTGAAGCAAAAGTGAGGTACAAAGCTGTCAAGAGTTGTAATAATTAAAATGCAAAATAAACTAATTATGGGTTTTAATTACAATGGACAAAAATTGATGAAAGCCAACAGCAGTGTTGTGTGAAGTCCCGTGCTAATGTAGTAGATGCAGTTAGGAAGCCCAGTAAAATATGTTTAATAAATAGGTTTAGTGACATGATGCCGGTTCTCATCATTAGCTGGCAGGTGATGGTTAGACAGGTAAATGCACTTGGTAGTTTAGTGTGTGTGTGTGTGTGTGTGTGTGTGTGTGTGTGTGTGAGATGATCAGCTGCTTTAACACTCATGCTATACTGTCATCTCCATAAGGTCAGTTTTCTAACCCCCTTTTCATCCGCTTATCTAATGTTTATTTTTCCAGAGCGTAGCCAAAGATACTGGTGTCCTTTCATTGTGGTTTCGTCTGTGATCTAGATATCAGTCACTCTCATGTCTCCATCATATTGTTACTTATCCTACTTTTCTGTCTGGGCCTTGATTACAACAAGTTTTTCCACCTGCTCTTGTTCCAGACATGTAACTCACCCGGACACTCTTCGCACATCCCATCTTTGTTGCATCGTTTTTAATGATAGAGATAACAGGGGTACAACTATCGGTGTCCTTTCCGACATTTCTCTCTCTGTCCACCGTTGCAGTAAGTTCCTGATCTACTCCTGTCTGCTGCTGTTCTCCGTGTTGCTGTCCTTGAGGCTGGATGGCGTCATCCAGTGGAACTACTGGGCTGTGTTCACCCCAATATGGCTGTGGAAGCTGCTGGTCATCATCGGGGCCTCCGTGGGCACTGGAGTCTGGGCGCACAACCCCCAGTACAGGTAGAGTCTCTCACACGTGGACATTTGTGGCTAAAAGTAGTCCAACTCATGGTGTTTATATATACGTGGATTTACTGCACACCCACCCACTACAGTTTTTTTAACCCACCTAACAAAACTGAGCCATATATGCATTTGCTGCAGTGATCCCATTCATAGTAAATGTAAATTCTTACAAAGTGAGTTTCATGCTTTATGTTATATTTTAATGACTAAAGACGTTCTGATTATTTTTTCCCTCCCAATAACGAATCAGATTGACGGAACTTGTGTATCGGCCAAGTAGGGGTGTGCCATATCATCCAGATCATGATAACATCAGTATATTTTTAATATCATATGAAAAATTCATATTGTGATGCTCGCAGTATTTTGACGTGTTGACATACGGACTCCGCGGTGGTTCCAAAAAGAGGAGCAGCTTCAGTAGTGTGGAATAAACTGTGGCGTCCTGAATGTTTTATGAACAGCCCCGGACTTCTCAGACTCTTTTAGTGACTTACCGCTCAGAGGGAACTCATTGAGAGGCTCCTCTGGCAGCAGCACAGCGTCTCTCCCTCTCCTCTCTCGCTGTGCGCTCACGGGATTAAATGTGAACCTACGTGATGCTCGTGGCTCGACAGAAAACTCCATATGTGACTGTGTGATAGTTGTGGTGTCATCACAGCCTGTCACAGGTTACAGCGTGATGATTAGAGGAGAAATGGCAGAGGATAAAGGTCCAGGTGGGAAAAAAACTCAATCATTTAGGATTTTACTGAAAGAAGGAAATCACCTGTTGATTTATATATATAGATCTAGGCCTGTCGCGATATGCGGTAAGTCTGTTAATTGCACGGTTAATTAAAAGGGAGACGGTAACTTTTCCTGCCGTGATTAACTGCCATATTCATGCGTGTTTGTTTTCCTCGTCTCTCTCCACCAAAGAGGCTGGACGACAAGAGCGTTCACTGCCGTGCATCGTCTGGCAGCCAGGTGAGTTGGTTCATTAGCGTAATGAACGGAGGGAAAGATGTTGTCATTGAGTGTCTTTGTCTCTGTGAGGGAGGCGGGGCTATGGGCTACACACACACAGTGTGATCTTCGTGAGGGGGAGACGAGGCGGAGAAGAAAACAGAGAGCTGAGAGTAAGAGAAAAACAGGGAACTTGTTCCTAAATCAAATGCCACGGCCCCTGTGTGGGAGTGTTTTGGATTTAAACCAAGTGACAGAGGGGAACCCAGTAATTAGGACGAGCCGGGGTTGTTCTAAAACCATCTCAACAAAAAGAGCGAATACGACCAACTCAACTGCACACCTGAGAGTGAGAGACTGACAGTCTATTTTTTTTGTATTTATTTATTTATTTCGATATTTTTACGTGTTATTTCGTATATTTAAATTTTCTTTTTTGCATTCCTAAATATTCTTGTTAAAGGGATAGTGCACCCAAAAATGAAAATTCAGCCATTATCTACTCACCCATATGCCGAGGGAGGCCCTGGTGAAGTTTTAGAGTCCTCACATCCCTTGCGGAGATCGGCGGGGGGAGCGGCTAGCACACCTAATGGCTGACGGCACCCCAGACTAACGTCCAAGAACACAAAATTGAATCCACAAAGTATCTCCATACTGCTCATCCATAGTGATCCAAGTGTCCTGAAGCCCCGACATAAAAAATTGTTTGGAAAAACGTCATATGAGCTCTGTTTTTAGCCTCTCTGTAGCCTGTAGCTCTGACTGCTTCTCTGTGCTCCGTGCTCACGTGTGCGCGCCTGCACAAGACCAGCGAAAGCATGGGCTTTGCTCACCCGTGTTTACATCACCTGACACGTGCACTGCAGGCTACAGTGAGGCTAAAAACAGAGTTCATATGACGTTTTTCGAAACAACTTTTTATGTCGCGGCTGCAGCACACTTGGATCACTATGGAGATACTTTGTGGATTCAATTTTGTGTTCTTGGACGTTAGTCTGGGGCGCCGTCGTTTTGTTGCCATTATTTTTCTTACACTAATTGTAAAAAAATTTTTTTTTTTTGCTAATTTGCCTTGCATATTGTACACATTGCTTTTACAGTGGTGGGACTTTCCAGAGTAAAATACTGCCAAATTGGCTCCAAAACTGTAGTGAATGGAATAGATTAGATGGGTTGTTCCTTAGTAGTACTTTGGTCACAAGGAAACAGAGAGCAGTTTGGGTACATGAGACCCTCAGGAAGCGGAAGAATCACAGGCAGCATCACCAGCTGGTCCAGGAGCTTTGCCTGGGTGATTGTTGGTTCAAGGTTTATTTTAGGACGACTCAGAGACAGTTACACAATTTGCTGTCGATCATGTGGCCTAATTATGGTTGGTAGAGTGTTAGAAAGAAGCTGAGACGACAGTTTGTTGCGATATGTCTTGCAGCTTGTCTATGATGATCTTGAAAGTGAGCTGATGTTAGACTCACACAGTTCATGTGATTGGACAGTGGGGAAAACGCAAATTACATCAGGTGCTTTTACCTGTCCAAGCTGAAGTTTTTTCTACTCGAGGTCTGTACAGCGCTCGTGCAAAAATGCAAGAAGCACCAGTGTATCCTAAAAAGAAGTGCCACTTAATTGTTGTTAATTTTCTTTGTAAACATTCAGACAAGATAAAATAATGTTTCCCTAAACTGTACGAGAAACAATTAGTAACATTAGTTTAGGTCTCATATCATGGATACTAATTGTACGTTAATCTCTTGGATTTATGTCACTATCTGCTTGATGTCTTTGTCTCTTTGGTTCGCCGTCTCAATAATCAACATGTGCATAATGAGACGTAACCATGGGAATCAACTCTCTGATGTTTAGACTTCCGTGTGTCCTCTCTCAGGGCCGAAGGGGAGACGTGTGTGGAGTTCAAAGCCATGCTGATCGCAGTGGGGCTCCACGTGCTGCTGCTGATGTTCGAGGTGTTGGTGTGCGACCGCGTGGAGAGAGGACACTACTTCTGGCTTCTCGTCTTCATGCCTCTCTTCTTCGTGTCGCCCGTCTCTGTCGCGGCCTGCGTCTGGGGGTTCAGACATGACCGCTCCCTCGAGGTAAGGAGGCTGGTGTGTACGAGAATACGCCGAGACCAGAGGAGTTTGTCTGTTTGTGTGCTTGGAGTGCGTTCATGGAATTTCAGTTGCAACAAGAAGCCGCCATTTTGACATGTTGGTGTATGATGCTCTAGTCACAGTGAACACTGGAATCCCTTCTGTTCCTTGGGCAAATTAGTTTATTTATTTGTTTTAAGGGTAAGGTAAAAATGAATTTTGTCTTGTGTCTTCCTCTCCTCAGCTGGAGGTGTTGTGCTCAGTAAATATTCTCCAGTTCATCTTCATCGCTCTGAGGCTGGACAGGATCATCAACTGGCCGTGGCTGGTGAGATACACAAACCATTCATTGTTATTTTTTACACACTTCAATTCCACATGTAGGTCTGTCCTGTGTGTTCGTTATACTGTCTCAGTATGAGATGCCACATACAGCGGTGGAGATTCAGATTATTAATAAGTTCAGTAAAGTTAATCAGTCTGAACATTAACATATTGTCTTTATTGCATTGCAATACCTTCATCTTTTAAATGATACCTGTGTGTTTGTGTGTGCTGCAGGTGGTGTGTGTCCCGCTGTGGATCCTGATGTCATTCCTGTGCCTTGTTGTCCTCTACTACATAATCTGGTCTGTCCTCTTCCTCCGCTCCATCGACATCATCGCCGAGCAACGGCGGACCCACATCACCATGGCAATCAGCTGGATGACCATCGTCGTGCCCCTTCTCACCTTCGAGGTGAGCCGTTTATCATGTAGTTTATCACACTGGATTTTTGTTTTTCATCTGTCTTATATCGTGTCACATGAGTTATAATTGTAGAAAATAGCTTAGTTAATTTATTTGTAAGGTCATTATTTTTCCTAAATTAGACAGTTTTAATTCTCTGCTTTAAAGATAGAAATCAACTCCACACTCACAGTTAATGTGCCTGTCTCTGTTCCAAAAATGTCGTGATTTCCAAATCCTTTTTAACCTTTATTCAATGGAAGAAAGTCCAAAGACAAGATATTTGATCTTCAAACTCACAAACGTTTATAAATATATACTGATTCTGGATTTGATGCCTGCAACACCTTCAAAAAAAAGGTTGAGACAGGTGCATGTTTACCACTGTGTGACATCACCTTTCACCTTCACCAACACTCAGCGAGTGTTTGGGAAGTGAGGGCACGAATTGTTGAAGTTTTGAAAATGAAGTTCTCTCCCATTCTTGCCTGATATACGACTTCAGTAGCTCAACAGTCTGGGGATTCTTTGAGTGGTAGTAAGATCAGTACCGGCACTCTTTTACTACCAAGCCACGCTGTTGTGGCACGTGCAGAATGTGGCGTGGCATAGTCTTGCTGGAATGAGTAGGGACGACCCTGACAAAGTCGATGTCTAGATGGCAGCATATGTTGCTCCAAAACGTGTATGTGTCTTTCAGCATTGATAGATCCTTCACAGACGAACAAGTTACCATGGGCACTAACACACCTCCATACAATCACAGATGCTGGCTTTGATTTTTGCTTTCTGCAGTGAAGTCAGTTTTTAATGCAGTGTAGTCGGAGGGGTCAAAGGTCACAGGCATTCACTAGTGGTTTTCAGCCCTGCCCCTTACGTGCTGATATTATGGATTGTAGGTGGTGAAATCCCATAAAAAATAGTTTATCAGTTTGAACATTAAATATATTGTCTTTGGACTGTCATGAATTGAATTCACACAGCGTCCCATTTTTTTTGGAATTGCGGTTGTAAACAGAAACGTATCTAAAACAAACTGCTTTAATAGGAAAATTAGCCTGCCCTGCCCTCTAGTGGCCAAAAGTGTGTACAGCTCTTTAAAACATCAAACAGGATGTTTTGGGAGTTCTGAATACCTTAAGGCTCAACCAAAGACAACATGTTCAGTTTATTTAAGGGTGCTGAGTGAAAATGAATCAAACACCACAAAACTGTAAACTAAAATCTGTTGATACCGATCTCACTTCGTCGTTTGATTATTGTGTTTTGTTGAATGTTTTTTAGTGGTAACATAAAAACGTCTGTATCCTTATTTGTGACCTCATTCTTCTTCTTATTGTTAATAATAATGATAATGATACTACTGCTACAAAACTCTCATTAACACTACCTGTGTGTGTGTGTGTACGCCGACTGCGTATACACAACATCGCACACATATGCTGCTGAACTTTAAGTCTCACAGTGTTCTCGTGTCTCTGCAGATCCTTCTGGTGCACAAGCTGGACGGCCACAACAGTCTGAGCTACGTGTGTGTGTTCGTCCCTCTGTGGCTCTCCCTGCTCACACTCATGGCCACCACGTTTGGCCAGAAGGGGGGAAACCACTGTGAGTATTTAAAGACACTAATGTGCTGTGGTTTGCTGCATGTCTTTGCTGGGTGTACGTCTGTTTACAGGAGTGATAGTGTATTTGACAACTTTCCCTTTATTTAGATTTTTGTAAAACTTTACAGTCAAGCTTGTCACGATATCTACTTTTATTGGACGATATATTGTCCTAGATTGTGATAAACTACATCCTCACAAATCCTGACATCCTGGAACCATTAAAGTGAAGTTTTATTGTCACATATATTGTATTTGAGTTTACTTTATTGTCAGAAAATAACAGTGTGAACAGTTGTGGACGATACAGAACAGTTTCATTGGTACCATTCAACGTAACGGTTCCATACAGTCCCCATTTTTGGTCCCCATGTTGTTTCAGGTCTGTGCTGTTAATTTCTCCTCTGTCCTGACTTTCCCATAGGGTGGTTTGGCATCCGTAAAGACTTCTGCCACTTCCTTCTGGAGCTCCTCCCCTTCCTGCGAGAGTACGGCAACGTGTCCTACGACCTCCAGCGCAGCGAGGACCCAGAGGCGGTCGAGGATCTGCCTGTCCCTGAGCCGCCGCCAAAGATCGCGCCCATGTTCCACAAGAAGACCGGCGTGGTGATCACACAGAGCCCTGGGAAGTACTTTGTCCCGCCGCCTAAACTCTGCATCGACATGCCTGACTAACTGCGTATCAGAGCCGAAACAGACTGCTGTACTCGTGTGTTCACGCTAAAACAGCAAAAGACACTGTGTTTGGGTTTTAGCTGCTGTCCTGAAGGATTTAGTCCCTTCACCTAAAACTCCAGTATGGTATGGGATGACTACTGGATCCAGAATCCTCACCCCGGCTGTTGTGAAGTAAAGACTGCCCTGCCTAACTCTGACGAGGATTTAATCTTGGACCCAAAAGAGAGGACTGCTTTGTGGACATTTCTTGGAGGAGACTGACCACAGAAGTGTCTCAGATTCACTTGGACCTAAATGTTGAGGTCAATGTGACTGATGGAGACAAAACAGAAGAGCTGGATGTGCGTGGACTTGAATATTTGACTCTGTTACAGCAGTATATTTTTGATTCAGACACGCTTCAGACCTAAAGACAAGGTGGACGCTTATCTTGGTTCATGATGGGGACCATTGGAGAGACTGTAGCTTGAATTTGGGATCAGTGTACTCTTATTGCCCCTGTTCCCACTTTTGACCATGCAGGTGCAGAAAACGAGGGTAAAGAAAGGTTGTTGTTTTTTTTTCAGGTATGTCTTAGTACAATACTTGCCCCCACGTGTACTGAAAGTCTCTGCAATCATGTTACTGATCTCTGTAATCATTTCTCCTACTGGATCCCTCCCCAACTTGGTTCCACTTTATGAGATTGATTGACAAACTCCAAAGTTCGTATGTGTAAGAATGCGTTCCAAAAGTGCAGCCAAAATTAAAACAAGGCTTCAACAGCAGTTATTTTCCAAAGTTAAGTACAAAATTCCTTCTTTCTGTTGCATCGATCAGCGTATCCATGCTAACCTGTGCAGAAGAAGGTAACACAGAGGGTATGTCGTACTAAAAAATTATTCTAACTTCTGAAAATACCGTTTTTTCGTCCAAAATTGTCACACATCTAAAAATAAATACGACCTCACGTTGTGTCCAGCACGTTTGCACACTTTTGTCTGTCATTAAAATTTGCGCACCGAACAGTACAATAAAACGCATCGGGATCGGTGTGCAAGGTCTCTGATGCTAACGTTTTTTTGTTTTTTTTCAGGTGACGGATTAAACAAACGCATTTGAAAAAAAATGGACTTAGTGTGCAGAGGCCTTTACTCATAGTGCTAAAGCCTCATTAGCCTCAGCTGAACATTTACATGCTTTTTTTTTTTACACAGAACAAGAACTGTGGATTTTGTCCCCACATCTCTTACATCAGAGTTGAGCCAGGAGGGGATCTTTGTAGCCTTTGTGTACAGGAGGAATGATTAGTGACTCTTTCAATGTACATACGCCATGTTAGTAATGTTTAAGACAGATCTGAAACAATCTGAAGCTCTCCTTTATGAAAAAGAACAACGGAAATGGGGCTGGGCAATATGGAGAAAATCAAATATCACTATGTTCCCGACCAAATGCCTCAGTATCGAATTGCAACGATATTGTAGGGTTGACTTTCGGTGCTTTCACAAAATATTTACACAATGACATTCTTGATAAATAATCATCAGTAATGTGGATATTATTGCGAAGTGATTAAAGGCAAATAATACAACGTTGGTGAGTTCGGAAAATTACATCATTTTTCTGAAATACAGCCTTTAAAATCAGGTAAAGACAATATTACAACATCCAAAATCTAAGACGACATCCAGTCTCATATCAGAATATTGATATAAATTTGATATATTGCCCAGCCCTAAATCGAAATGGCACTTTGTTAACGTGATCCAAGATGAGTCCTGTCTAACCTGTCAGTTTTTCTTATTCCTGATTTTTTGTAAATAACAGAAGTTGTCAAATTTGGGACCAGAGTGGAGATGGCAGGGTTGAAGGTTAGAGACAGAGCTGGAAAAAAAAACATGAAGAAACTAGTATTTCCAAACAATCATCCACTTCTATTTTAGTTAAACATGTAATACTATCTAAGAGTCACCATATTAAACCACGACAATGTTAAACAAGTTGGGTATCACAAAATAAAATAAGGTAATTTTCTTTAGTTGATGTCCAAACTTTGTGCCTCTAAATTATTCTGAAAGCCCCATGATAAATTTAAGAGCTTTGCTGTGCCCCTTTTGATGTTACCACTAGGGTTCACCAAAGCCAAGCATTTTCAAATCCAAAACATATCAGCCTAACCAGGCTCGGACAAAAAAAATTGCAAATACTTTTTTTTTTTTATTAAACCAAATACAATAAGTAGAGAGTAGAACTCCTGAGATTTTCTGTATGTGCACATTGCCAGATTTCCTCAATTTATCAAGTTACATAGATAAGCAAAAGCAATCATCCCCATCTCTTGTTTTATTTTGTTGGACAACCTGATAGCTGGAGTGTCCAGCATGCTGTGTGTACATGTTTTTTTCTACATTGTCTTTTTTTTCCATTAAATTGGTCTGATTTCATCGATGTACTGTCCCTTATTGCTGCAAGTTGAGCAATCTATGTCATAAAAAAATGCCATGAAAAGGTCATAAAATACTGTTATTAAAAATGGCATAAAAAAGTCATATTATGTTGTCACAAATGCCATAAAAAGGCACAGTACAATATATCGTTGAAAATGCCATCAAAAAGGTCAAGTATAGTACGTTTTTAAAAAAAAAAAAAAAAAAAGAAAGCATGACAAAAGTCACAGGACAATGGCCTTCAAAATACCAGAAAAAAGTAATAATAAAACATGTCATGCAAAATAGCATAAAAAAGTCATAGTACAGTATGTTGTTCAAAATTCCATGAAAAAGTCATAGTATAGCATGACGTTCAAAATTTAATGAAAAAGTCATAGTATAGCATGTCGTTCAAAATTTCATGAAAAAAATCATAGTATAACATGTCGTCCAAAATTTAATGAAAAAGTCGTAGTATTCCATGCCGTTCAAAATATCATAAAAAGTCATAGTATAGCATGTCGTTCAAAATTTAATGAAAAAGTCATAGTATAGTATGTCGTTCAAAATATCATAAAAAGTCATAGTATAGCATGTCGTCCAAAATTTAATGAAAAAGTCGTAGTATTCCATGCCGTTCAAAATATCATAAAAAGTCATAGTATAGCATGTCGTTCAAAATTTAATGAAAAAGTCGTAGTATTCCATGCCGTTCAAAATATCATGAAAAGTCATAGTATAGCATGTCGTTCAAAATTTAATGAAAAAGTCATAGTATAGCATGTCGTTCAAAATTGCATGAAAAAAATCATAGTATAACATGTCGTCCAAAATTTAATGAAAAAGTCGTAGTATTCCATGCCGTTCAAAATATCATAAAAAGTCATACTATAGCATGTTGTTCAAAATTTAATGAAAAAGTCATAGTATAGCATGTCGTCCAAAACATCATCAAAAAGTCATTGTATCGCATGTCGTTCAAAATATCATAAAAAGTCATAGTATAGCATGTTGTTCAAAATTTAATGAAAAAGTCATAGTATAGTATGACGTCCAAAATATGATTAAAAAGTCGTAGTATACATGTCGTTCAAAATTTAATGAAAAAGTCATAGTATAGCATGTCGTCCAAAACATCATAAAAAAGTCATAGTATAGCATGTCGTTCAAAATTTAATGAAAAAGTCATAGTATAGTATGATGTCCAAAATATCGTAAAAAAGTCATAGTATAGCATGTCGTCCAAAACATCATAAAAAAGTCATAGTATAGCATGCCGTTCAAAACATCATCAAAAACTAATGGTATAGCATGACGTCCAAAACATCATAAAAAAGTCATAGTATAGCATGACGTCCAAAACATCATCAAAAAGTCATAGTATAGCATGTTGTCCAAAATATGATAAAAAAAGTCATAGTATAGCATGTCGTCCAAAACATCATCAAAAAGTCATAGTAAAGCATGACGTCCAAAATATCATAAAAAAGTCATAGTATAGCATGTCGTCTAAAATATCATAAAAAAGTCATAGTATAGCATGTCGTCCAAAACATCATCAAAAAGTCATAGTATAGCATGTCGTCCAAAACATCATAAAAAAGTCATAGTATAGCATGACATCCAAAATATCATAAAAAAGTCATAGTATAGCATGTCGTCCAAAATATCATAAAAAAGTCATAGTATAGCATGACATCCAAAATATCATAAAAAAGTCATAGTATAGCATGTCGTCCAAAATATCATAAAAAAGTCATAGTATAGCATGTCGTCCAAAATATCATCAAAAAGTCATAGTATAGCATGTTGTCCAAATCATCATAAAAAAGTCATAGTATAGCATGTCGTCCAAAACATCATGAAAAGGTCATAGTAAAGCATGACGTCCAAAATATGATAAAAAAGTCATAGTATAACATGTCGTCCAAAACACCATAAAAAAGTCGTAGTATAGCATGTTGCCAAAACATCATAAAAAAGTCATAGTATAGCATGACGTCCAAAATATGATGAAAAAGTCATAGTATAACATGTCGTCCAAAATATGATAAAAAAGTCACAGTATATGACGTCCAAAATATGATAGAAAAGTCATAGTATAGCATGTCGTCCATAATATGATAAAAAAAGTCATAGTATAGCATGTCGTCCAAAACATCATCAAAAAGTCATAGTATAGCATGTCGTCTAAAATATCATAAAAAAGTCATAGTATAGCATGTCGTCCAAAATATCATCAAAAATTCATAGTATAGCATGACGTCCAAAACATCATAAAAAAGTCATAGTATAGCATGTCGTCCAAAACATCATCAAAAAGTCATAGTATAGCATGTCGTCCAAAACATCATAAAAGAGTCATAGTATAGCATGTCGTCTAAAACAACATAAAAAAGTCATAGTATAGCATGTCGTCCAAAATATCATAAAAAAGTCATAGTATAGCATGTCATCCAAAACATCATTAAAAAGTCATAGTATAGCATGTCGTCCAAAATATGATAAAAAAAGTCATAGTATAGCATGTCGTCCAAAATATGATAAAAAAGTCATAGTATAGTATGTCGTCCAAAACATCATAAAAAAGTCATAGTATAGTATGTCGTCCAAAACATCATCAAAAAGTCATAGTATAGCATGTCGTCCAAAACATCATCAAAAAGTCATAGTATAGTATGTCGTCCAAAATATCATAAAAAAGTCATAGTATAGCATGTCGTCCAAAATATCATAAAAAAAGTCATAGTATAGTATGTCGTGCAAAATATGATAGAAAAGTCATAGTATAGCATGTCGTCCAAAACATCATAAAAGAGTCATAGTATAGCATGTCGTCCAAAATATCATAAAAAAGTCATAGTATAGCATGTCGTCTAAAATATCATAAAAAAGTCATGGTATAGCATGTCGTCCAAAATATCATTAAAAAGTCATAGTATAGCATGACGTCCAAAACATCATCAAAAAGTCATAGTATAGCATGTCGTCCAAAACATCATCAAAAAGTCATAGTGTAGCATGTCGTCCAAAATATCATCAAAAAGTCATAGTATAGCATGTCGTCCAAAACATCATCAAAAAGTCATAGTGTAGCATGTCGTCCAAAATATGATAAAAAAAAGTCATAGTATAGCATGTCGTCCAAAACATCATCAAAAAGTCATAGTATAGCATGTCGTCCAAAATATGATAAAAAAAGTCATAGTATAGCATGTCGTCCAAAACATCATCAAAAAGTCACAGTGTAGCATGTCGTCCAAAATATGATAAAAAAAAGTCATAGTATAGCATGTCGTCCAAAACATCATCAAAAAGTCATAGTATAGCATGTCGTCCAAAATATGATAAAAAAAGTCATAGTATAGCATGTCGTCCAAAACATCATAAAAGAGTCATAGTATAGCATGTCGTCCAAAATATCATAAAAAAGTCATAGTATAGCATGTCGTCTAAAATATCATAAAAAAGTCATAGTATAGCATGTCGTCCAAAATATCATCAAAAAGTGATAGTATAGCATGACGTCCAAAACATCATCAAAAAGTCATAATATAGCATGTCGTCCAAAACATCATCAAAAAGTCATAGTGTAGCATGTCGTCCAAAATATGATAAAAAAAAAGTCATAGTATAGCATGTCGTCCAAAACATCATCAAAAAGTCATAGTATAGCATGACGTCCAAAACATCATCAAAAAGTCATAGTATAGCATGTCGTCCAAAATATCATAAAAAAGTCATAGTATAGCATGTCGTCTAAAATATCATAAAAAAGTCATAGTATAGCATGTCGTCCAAAATATCATAAAAAAGTCATAGTATAGCATGTCGTCCAAAACATCATCAAAAAGTCATAATATAGCATGACGTCCAAAATATCATAAAAAAGTCATAGTATAGCATGTCTTCCAAAACATCATAAAAAAGTCATAGTATAACATGTCGTCCAAAAATCATCAAAAAGTCATAGTATAGCATGTCGTCTAAAATATCATAAAAAAGTCATAGTATAGCATGTCGTCTAAAATATCATAAAAAAGTCATAGTATAGTATGTCGTACAAAACATCATTAAAAAGTCATAGTATAGCATGACGTCCAAAACATCATCAAAAAGTCATAGTATAGCATGTTGTCCAAAACATCATGAAAACGTCATAGTATAGCATGTCGTCCAAAATATCATAAAAAAGTCATAGTATAGCATGTCATCCAAAACATCATAAAAAAGTCATAGTATAGCATGTCATCCAAAACATCATAAAAAAGTCATAGTATAGCATGTCGTCTAAAACATCATCAAAAAGTCATAGTATAGCATGTCGTCTAAAATATCATAAAAAAGTCATAGTATAGCATGACGTCCAAAATATGATAAAAAAAAGTCATAGTATAGCATGACGTCCAAAGCATCATAAAAAAGTCATAGTATAGCATGTCGTCCAAAACATCATCAAAAAGTCATAGTATAGCATGTCGTCCAAAATATCATCAAAAAGTCATAGTATAGCATGTCGTCCAAAACATCATCAAAAAGTCATAGTATAGCATGTCGTCCAAAATATCATCAAAAAGTCATAGTATAGCATGTCGTCCAAAATATCATAAAAAAATCATAGTATAGCATGTCGTCCAAAATATCATCAAAAAGTCATAGTATAGCATGTCGTCCAAATCATCATAAAAAGTCATAGTATAACATGACGTCCAAAATATCATAAAAAAGTCATAGTATAGCATGTCGTCCAAAATATCATAAAAGAGTCATAGTATAGCATGTCGTCTAAAACAACTTAAAAAAGTCATAGTTTTGCATGTCGTCCAAAACATCATAAAAAAGTCATAGTATAGTATGTCGTCCAAAATATCATCAAAAAGTCATAGTATAGCATGTCGTCTAAAATATCATAAAAAAGTCATAGTATAGCATGTCGTCCAAAATATCATAAAAAAGTCATAGTATAGCATGTCGTCCAAAACATCATCAAAAAGTCATAATATAGCATGACGTCCAAAATATCATAAAAAAGTCATAGTATAGCATGTCTTCCAAAACATCATAAAAAAGTCATAGTGTAGCATGTCGTCCAAAATATGATAAAAAAAAGTCATAGTATAGCATGTCGTCCAAAATATCATAAAAAAGTCATAGTATAGCATGTCGTCTAAAATATCATAAAAAAGTCATAGTATAGCATGTCGTCCAAAATATCATAAAAAAGTCATAGTATAGCATGTCGTCCAAAACATCATCAAAAAGTCATAATATAGCATGACGTCCAAAATATCATAAAAAAGTCATAGTATAGCATGTCTTCCAAAACATCATAAAAAAGTCATAGTATAACATGTCGTCCAAAAATCATCAAAAAGTCATAGTATAGCATGTCGTCTAAAATATCATAAAAAAGTCATAGTATAGCATGTCGTCTAAAATATCATAAAAAAGTCATAGTATAGCATGACGTCCAAAACATCATCAAAAAGTCATAGTATAGCATGTTGTCCAAAACATCATGAAAACGTCATAGTATAGCATGTCGTCCAAAACATCATGAAAACGTCATAGTATGGCATGATGTCCAAAACATCATCAGAAAGTAATAGTATGGCATGACGTCCAAAACATCATGAAAACGTAATATTATAGCATGTCGTCCAAAATATCATAAAAAAGTCATAGTATAGCATGACATCCAAAATATCATAAAAAAGTCATAGTATAGCATGACGTCCAAAATATCATAAAAAAGTCATAGTATAGCATGTCGTCCAAAATATCATAAAAAAGTCATAGTATAGCATGACATCCAAAATATCATAAAAAAGTCATAGTATAGCATGTCGTCCAAAATATCATCAAAAAGTTATAGTATAGCATGTTGTCCAAATCATCATAAAAAAGTCGTAGTATAGCATGTTGCCAAAACATCATAAAAAAGTCATAGTATAGCATGACGTCCCAAATATGATGAAAAAGTCATAGTATGACATGTCGTCCAAAATATGATAAAAAAGTCACAGTATATGATGTCCAAAATATGATAGAAAAGTCATAGTATAGCATGTCGTCCAAAATATGATAAAAAAAGTCATAGTATAGCATGTCGTCCAAATATCATCAAAAAGTCATAGTATAGCATGTCGTCCAAATCATCATAAAAAGTCATAGTATAACATGGCGTCCAAAATATCATCAAAAAGTCATAGTATAGCATGACGTCCAAAATATGATAGAAAAGTCATAGTATAGCATGTCGTCCAAAATATGATAAAAAAAGTCATAGTATAGCATGTCGTCCAAAACATCATCAAAAAGTCATAGTATAGCATGTCGTCCAAATCATCATAAAAAGTCATAGTATAACATGACGTCCAAAATATCATAAAAAAGTCATAGTATAGCATGTCGTCCAAAATATCATAAAAGAGTCATAGTATAGCATGTCGTCTAAAACAACTTAAAAAAGTCATAGTTTTGCATGTCGTCCAAAACATCATAAAAAAGTCATAGTATAGTATGTCGTCCAAAATATCATCAAAAAGTCATAGTATAGCATGTCGTCCAAAATATCATCAAAAAGTCATAGTATAGCATGTCGTCCAAAATATGATAGAAAAGTCATAGTATAGCATGTCGTCCAAAACATCATAAAAGAGTCATAGTATAGCATGTCGTCCAAAATATCATAAAAAAGTCATAGTATGGCATGTCGTCCAAAATATCATAAAAAAGTCATAGTATAGCATGTCATCCAAAACATCATAAAAAAGTCATAGTATAGCATGTCGTCTAAAACATCATCAAAAAGTCATAGTGTAGCATGTCGTCTAAAATATCATAAAAAAGTCATAGTATAGCATGACGTCCAAAATATGATAAAAAAAAGTCATAGTATAGCATGACGTCCAAAGCATCATAAAAAAGTCATAGTATAGCATGTCGTCCAAAACATCATCAAAAAGTCATAGTATAGCATGTCGTCCAAAATATCATCAAAAAGTCATAGTATAGCATGTCGTCCAAAATATCATAAAAAAATCATAGTATAGCATGTCGTCCAAAATATCATCAAAAAGTCATAGTATAGCATGTCGTCCAAAATATCATAAAAAAATCATAGTATAGCATGTCGTCCAAAATATGATAGAAAAGTCACAGTATAGCATGTCGTCCAAAATATCATCAAAAAGTCATAGTATAGCATGTCGTCCAAAACATCATAAAAAAGTCATAGTATAGCATGACGTCCAAAATATCATCAAAAAGTCATAGAATAGCATGATGTCCAAAATATCATCAAAAAGTCATAGCATAGCATGTCGTCTAAAACATCATCAAAAAGTCATAGTATAGCATGTCGTCTAAAATATCATAAAAAAGTCATAGTATAGCATGACGTCCAAAATATGATAAAAAAAAGTCATAGTATAGCATGACGTCCAAAGCATCATAAAAAAGTCATAGTATAGCATGTCGTCCAAAACATCATCAAAAAGTCATAGTATAGCATGTCGTCCAAAATATCATCAAAAAGTCATAGTATAGCATGTCGTCCAAAATATCATAAAAAAATCATAGTATAGCATGTCGTCCAAAATATCATCAAAAAGTCATAGTATAGCATGTCGTCCAAAATATCATAAAAAAATCATAGTATAGCATGTCGTCCAAAATATGATAGAAAAGTCATAGTATAGCATGTCGTCCAAAATATCATCAAAAAGTCATAGTATAGCATGTCGTCCAAAACATCATAAAAAAGTCATAGTATAGCATGACGTCCAAAATATCATCAAAAAGTCATAGAATAGCATGATGTCCAAAATATCATCAAAAAGTCATAGCATAGCATGTCGTCTAAAACATCATCAAAAAGTCATAGTATAGCATGTCGTCTAAAATATCATAAAAAAGTCATAGTATAGCATGACGTCCATAATATGATAAAAAAAAAGTCATAGTATAGTATGTCGTCCAAAATATCATCAAAAAGTCATAGTATAGCATGTTGTTCAAAATATGATAAAAAAAAGTCATAGTATAGCATGTCGTGCAAAATATGATAGAAAAGTCATAGTATAGCATGTCGTCCAAAACATCATAAAAGAGTCATAGTATAGCATGTCGTCCAAAATATCATAAAAAAGTCATAGTATAGCATGTCGTCTAAAATATCATAAAAAAGTCATAGTATAGCATGTCGTCCAAAATATCATCAAAAAGTGATAGTATAGCATGACGTCCAAAACATCATCAAAAAGTCATAGTATAGCATGTCGTCCAAAACATCATCAAAAAGTCATAGTGTAGCATGTCGTCCAAAATATGATAAAAAAAAAGTCATAGTATAGCATGTCGTCCAAAACATCATCAAAAAGTCATAGTATAGCATGTCGTCCAAAACATCATCAAAAAGTCATAGTATAGCATGACGTCCAAAACATCATCAAAAAGTCATAGTATAGCATGTCGTCCAAAATATGATAAAAAAAAGTCATAGTATAGCATGTCGTCCAAAATATCATAAAAAAGTCATAGTATAGCATGTCGTCTAAAATATCATAAAAAAGTCATAGTATAGCATGTCGTCCAAAATATCATAAAAAAGTCATAGTATAGCATGTCGTCCAAAACATCATCAAAAAGTCATAATATAGCATGACGTCCAAAATATCATAAAAAAGTCATAGTATAGCATGTCTTCCAAAACATCATAAAAAAGTCATAGTATAACATGTCGTCCAAAAATCATCAAAAAGTCATAGTATAGCATGTCGTCTAAAATATCATAAAAAAGTCATAGTATAGCATGTCGTCTAAAATATCATAAAAAAGTCATAGTATAGTATGTCGTCCAAAACATCATTAAAAAGTCATAGTATAGCATGACGTCCAAAACATCATCAAAAAGTCATAGTATAGCATGTTGTCCAAAACATCATGAAAACGTCATAGTATAGCATGTCGTCCAAAACATCATGAAAACGTCATAGTATGGCATGATGTCCAAAACATCATCAGAAAGTAATAGTATGGCATGACGTCCAAAACATCATGAAAACGTAATATTATAGCATGTCGTCCAAAATATCATAAAAAAGTCATAGTATAGCATGACATCCAAAATATCATAAAAAAGTCATAGTATAGCATGACGTCCAAAATATCATCAAAAAGTCATAGCATAGCATGTCGTCTAAAACATCATCAAAAAGTCATAGTATAGCATGTCGTCTAAAATATCATAAAAAAGTCATAGTATAGCATGACGTCCAAAATATGATAAAAAAAAAGTCATAGTATAGTATGTCGTCCAAAATATCATCAAAAAGTCATAGTATAGCATGTTGTTCAAAATATGATAAAAAAAAGTCATAGTATAGCATGTCGTGCAAAATATGATAGAAAAGTCATAGTATAGCATGTCGTCCAAAACATCATAAAAGAGTCATAGTATAGCATGTCGTCCAAAATATCATAAAAAAGTCATAGTATAGCATGTCGTCTAAAATATCATAAAAAAGTCATAGTATAGCATGTCGTCCAAAATATCATCAAAAAGTGATAGTATAGCATGACGTCCAAAACATCATCAAAAAGTCATAGTATAGCATGTCGTCCAAAACATCATCAAAAAGTCATAGTGTAGCATGTCGTCCAAAATATGATAAAAAAAAAGTCATAGTATAGCATGTCGTCCAAAACATCATCAAAAAGTCATAGTATAGCATGTCGTCCAAAACATCATCAAAAAGTCATAGTATAGCATGACGTCCAAAACATCATCAAAAAGTCATAGTATAGCATGTCGTCC
This sequence comes from Epinephelus malabaricus, assembly GCA_037127435.1. Lineage (NCBI taxonomy): Eukaryota > Metazoa > Chordata > Actinopteri > Perciformes > Serranidae > Epinephelus > Epinephelus malabaricus. Next base: position 29,271,056 of record JANUFT010000023.1, read on the forward strand.
AAAATATGATAAAAAAAAGTCATAGAATAGCATGATGTCCAAAATATCATCAAAAAGTCATAGCATAGCATGTCGTCTAAAACATCATCAAAAAGTCATAGTATAGCATGTCGTCTAAAATATCATAAAAAAGTCATAGTATAGCATGACGTCCAAAATATGATAAAAAAAAGTCATAGTATAGCATGACGTCCAAAGCATCATAAAAAAGTCATAGTATAGCATGTCGTCCAAAACATCATCAAAAAGTCATAGTATAGCATGTCGTCCAAAATATCATCAAAAAGTCATAGTATAGCATGTCGTCCAAAACATCATCAAAAAGTCATAGTATAGCATGTCGTCCAAAATATCATCAAAAAGTCATAGTATAGCATGTCGTCCAAAATATCATAAAAAAATCATAGTATAGCATGTCGTCCAAAATATCATCAAAAAGTCATAGTATAGCATGTCGTCCAAATCATCATAAAAAGTCATAGTATAACATGACGTCCAAAATATCATAAAAAAGTCATAGTATAGCATGTCGTCCAAAATATCATAAAAGAGTCATAGTATAGCATGTCGTCTAAAACAACTTAAAAAAGTCATAGTTTTGCATGTCGTCCAAAACATCATAAAAAAGTCATAGTATAGTATGTCGTCCAAAATATCATCAAAAAGTCATAGTATAGCATGTCGTCTAAAATATCATAAAAAAGTCATAGTATAGCATGTCGTCCAAAATATCATAAAAAAGTCATAGTATAGCATGTCGTCCAAAACATCATCAAAAAGTCATAATATAGCATGACGTCCAAAATATCATAAAAAAGTCATAGTATAGCATGTCTTCCAAAACATCATAAAAAAGTCATAGTGTAGCATGTCGTCCAAAATATGATAAAAAAAAGTCATAGTATAGCATGTCGTCCAAAATATCATAAAAAAGTCATAGTATAGCATGTCGTCTAAAATATCATAAAAAAGTCATAGTATAGCATGTCGTCCAAAATATCATAAAAAAGTCATAGTATAGCATGTCGTCCAAAACATCATCAAAAAGTCATAGTATAGCATGTCGTCCAAAATATCATAAAAAAATCATAGTATAGCATGTCGTCCAAAATATCATCAAAAAGTCATAGTATAGCATGTCGTCCAAAATATCATAAAAAAATCATAGTATAGCATGTCGTCCAAAATATGATAGAAAAGTCATAGTATAGCATGTCGTCCAAAATATCATCAAAAAGTCATAGTATAGCATGTCGTCCAAAACATCATAAAAAAGTCATAGTATAGCATGACGTCCAAAATATCATCAAAAAGTCATAGAATAGCATGATGTCCAAAATATCATCAAAAAGTCATAGCATAGCATGTCGTCTAAAACATCATCAAAAAGTCATAGTATAGCATGTCGTCTAAAATATCATAAAAAAGTCATAGTATAGCATGACGTCCAAAATATGATAAAAAAAAAGTCATAGTATAGTATGTCGTCCAAAATATCATCAAAAAGTCATAGTATAGCATGTTGTTCAAAATATGATAAAAAAAAGTCATAGTATAGCATGTCGTGCAAAATATGATAGAAAAGTCATAGTATAGCATGTCGTCCAAAACATCATAAAAGAGTCATAGTATAGCATGTCGTCCAAAATATCATAAAAAAGTCATAGTATAGCATGTCGTCTAAAATATCATAAAAAAGTCATAGTATAGCATGTCGTCCAAAATATCATCAAAAAGTGATAGTATAGCATGACGTCCAAAACATCATCAAAAAGTCATAGTATAGCATGTCGTCCAAAACATCATCAAAAAGTCATAGTGTAGCATGTCGTCCAAAATATGATAAAAAAAAAGTCATAGTATAGCATGTCGTCCAAAACATCATCAAAAAGTCATAGTATAGCATGTCGTCCAAAACATCATCAAAAAGTCATAGTATAGCATGACGTCCAAAACATCATCAAAAAGTCATAGTATAGCATGTCGTCCAAAATATGATAAAAAAAAGTCATAGTATAGCATGTCGTCCAAAATATCATAAAAAAGTCATAGTATAGCATGTCGTCTAAAATATCATAAAAAAGTCATAGTATAGCATGTCGTCCAAAATATCATAAAAAAGTCATAGTATAGCATGTCGTCCAAAACATCATCAAAAAGTCATAATATAGCATGACGTCCAAAATATCATAAAAAAGTCATAGTATAGCATGTCTTCCAAAACATCATAAAAAAGTCATAGTATAACATGTCGTCCAAAAATCATCAAAAAGTCATAGTATAGCATGTCGTCTAAAATATCATAAAAAAGTCATAGTATAGCATGTCGTCTAAAATATCATAAAAAAGTCATAGTATAGTATGTCGTCCAAAACATCATTAAAAAGTCATAGTATAGCATGACGTCCAAAACATCATCAAAAAGTCATAGTATAGCATGTTGTCCAAAACATCATGAAAACGTCATAGTATAGCATGTCGTCCAAAACATCATGAAAACGTCATAGTATGGCATGATGTCCAAAACATCATCAGAAAGTAATAGTATGGCATGACGTCCAAAACATCATGAAAACGTAATATTATAGCATGTCGTCCAAAATATCATAAAAAAGTCATAGTATAGCATGACATCCAAAATATCATAAAAAAGTCATAGTATAGCATGACGTCCAAAATATCATCAAAAAGTCATAGCATAGCATGTCGTCTAAAACATCATCAAAAAGTCATAGTATAGCATGTCGTCTAAAATATCATAAAAAAGTCATAGTATAGCATGACGTCCAAAATATGATAAAAAAAAAGTCATAGTATAGTATGTCGTCCAAAATATCATCAAAAAGTCATAGTATAGCATGTTGTTCAAAATATGATAAAAAAAAGTCATAGTATAGCATGTCGTGCAAAATATGATAGAAAAGTCATAGTATAGCATGTCGTCCAAAACATCATAAAAGAGTCATAGTATAGCATGTCGTCCAAAATATCATAAAAAAGTCATAGTATAGCATGTTGTCTAAAATATCATAAAAAAGTCATAGTATAGCATGTCGTCCAAAATATCATCAAAAAGTGATAGTATAGCATGACGTCCAAAACATCATCAAAAAGTCATAGTATAGCATGTCGTCCAAAACATCATCAAAAAGTCATAGTGTAGCATGTCGTCCAAAATATGATAAAAAAAAAGTCATAGTATAGCATGTCGTCCAAAACATCATCAAAAAGTCATAGTATAGCATGTCGTCCAAAACATCATCAAAAAGTCATAGTATAGCATGACGTCCAAAACATCATCAAAAAGTCATAGTATAGCATGTCGTCCAAAATATGATAAAAAAAAGTCATAGAATAGCATGATGTCCAAAATATCATCAAAAAGTCATAGCATAGCATGTCGTCTAAAACATCATCAAAAAGTCATAGTATAGCATGTCGTCTAAAATATCATAAAAAAGTCATAGTATAGCATGACGTCCAAAATATGATAAAAAAAAGTCATAGTATAGCATGACGTCCAAAGCATCATAAAAAAGTCATAGTATAGCATGTCGTCCAAAACATCATCAAAAAGTCATAGTATAGCATGTCGTCCAAAATATCATCAAAAAGTCATAGTATAGCATGTCGTCCAAAACATCATCAAAAAGTCATAGTATAGCATGTCGTCCAAAATATCATCAAAAAGTCATAGTATAGCATGTCGTCCAAAATATCATAAAAAAATCATAGTATAGCATGTCGTCCAAAATATCATCAAAAAGTCATAGTATAGCATGTCGTCCAAATCATCATAAAAAGTCATAGTATAACATGACGTCCAAAATATCATAAAAAAGTCATAGTATAGCATGTCGTCCAAAATATCATAAAAGAGTCATAGTATAGCATGTCGTCTAAAACAACTTAAAAAAGTCATAGTTTTGCATGTCGTCCAAAACATCATAAAAAAGTCATAGTATAGTATGTCGTCCAAAATATCATCAAAAAGTCATAGTATAGCATGTCGTCTAAAATATCATAAAAAAGTCATAGTATAGCATGTCGTCCAAAATATCATAAAAAAGTCATAGTATAGCATGTCGTCCAAAACATCATCAAAAAGTCATAATATAGCATGACGTCCAAAATATCATAAAAAAGTCATAGTATAGCATGTCTTCCAAAACATCATAAAAAAGTCATAGTGTAGCATGTCGTCCAAAATATGATAAAAAAAAGTCATAGTATAGCATGTCGTCCAAAATATCATAAAAAAGTCATAGTATAGCATGTCGTCTAAAATATCATAAAAAAGTCATAGTATAGCATGTCGTCCAAAATATCATAAAAAAGTCATAGTATAGCATGTCGTCGAAAACATCATCAAAAAGTCATAATATAGCATGACGTCCAAAATATCATAAAAAAGTCATAGTATAGCATGTCTTCCAAAACATCATAAAAAAGTCATAGTATAACATGTCGTCCAAAAATCATCAAAAAGTCATAGTATAGCATGTCGTCTAAAATATCATAAAAAAGTCATAGTATAGCATGTCGTCTAAAATATCATAAAAAAGTCATAGTATAGCATGACGTCCAAAACATCATCAAAAAGTCATAGTATAGCATGTTGTCCAAAACATCATGAAAACGTCATAGTATAGCATGTCGTCCAAAACATCATGAAAACGTCATAGTATGGCATGATGTCCAAAACATCATCAGAAAGTAATAGTATGGCATGACGTCCAAAACATCATGAAAACGTAATATTATAGCATGTCGTCCAAAATATCATAAAAAAGTCATAGTATAGCATGACATCCAAAATATCATAAAAAAGTCATAGTATAGCATGACGTCCAAAATATCATAAAAAAGTCATAGTATAGCATGTCGTCCAAAATATCATAAAAAAGTCATAGTATAGCATGACATCCAAAATATCATAAAAAAGTCATAGTATAGCATGTCGTCCAAAATATCATCAAAAAGTTATAGTATAGCATGTTGTCCAAATCATCATAAAAAAGTCGTAGTATAGCATGTTGCCAAAACATCATAAAAAAGTCATAGTATAGCATGACGTCCCAAATATGATGAAAAAGTCATAGTATGACATGTCGTCCAAAATATGATAAAAAAGTCACAGTATATGATGTCCAAAATATGATAGAAAAGTCATAGTATAGCATGTCGTCCAAAATATGATAAAAAAAGTCATAGTATAGCATGTCGTCCAAATATCATCAAAAAGTCATAGTATAGCATGTCGTCCAAATCATCATAAAAAGTCATAGTATAACATGGCGTCCAAAATATCATCAAAAAGTCATAGTATAGCATGACGTCCAAAATATGATAGAAAAGTCATAGTATAGCATGTCGTCCAAAATATGATAAAAAAAGTCATAGTATAGCATGTCGTCCAAAACATCATCAAAAAGTCATAGTATAGCATGTCGTCCAAATCATCATAAAAAGTCATAGTATAACATGACGTCCAAAATATCATAAAAAAGTCATAGTATAGCATGTCGTCCAAAATATCATAAAAGAGTCATAGTATAGCATGTCGTCTAAAACAACTTAAAAAAGTCATAGTTTTGCATGTCGTCCAAAACATCATAAAAAAGTCATAGTATAGTATGTCGTCCAAAATATCATCAAAAAGTCATAGTATAGCATGTCGTCCAAAATATCATCAAAAAGTCATAGTATAGCATGTCGTCCAAAATATGATAGAAAAGTCATAGTATAGCATGTCGTCCAAAACATCATAAAAGAGTCATAGTATAGCATGTCGTCCAAAATATCATAAAAAAGTCATAGTATGGCATGTCGTCCAAAATATCATAAAAAAGTCATAGTATAGCATGTCATCCAAAACATCATAAAAAAGTCATAGTATAGCATGTCGTCTAAAACATCATCAAAAAGTCATAGTGTAGCATGTCGTCTAAAATATCATAAAAAAGTCATAGTATAGCATGACGTCCAAAATATGATAAAAAAAAGTCATAGTATAGCATGACGTCCAAAGCATCATAAAAAAGTCATAGTATAGCATGTCGTCCAAAACATCATCAAAAAGTCATAGTATAGCATGTCGTCCAAAATATCATCAAAAAGTCATAGTATAGCATGTCGTCCAAAATATCATAAAAAAATCATAGTATAGCATGTCGTCCAAAATATCATCAAAAAGTCATAGTATAGCATGTCGTCCAAAATATCATAAAAAAATCATAGTATAGCATGTCGTCCAAAATATGATAGAAAAGTCATAGTATAGCATGTCGTCCAAAATATCATCAAAAAGTCATAGTATAGCATGTCGTCCAAAACATCATAAAAAAGTCATAGTATAGCATGACGTCCAAAATATCATCAAAAAGTCATAGAATAGCATGATGTCCAAAATATCATCAAAAAGTCATAGCATAGCATGTCGTCTAAAACATCATCAAAAAGTCATAGTATAGCATGTCGTCTAAAATATCATAAAAAAGTCATAGTATAGCATGACGTCCAAAATATGATAAAAAAAAGTCATAGTATAGCATGACGTCCAAAGCATCATAAAAAAGTCATAGTATAGCATGTCGTCCAAAACATCATCAAAAAGTCATAGTATAGCATGTCGTCCAAAATATCATCAAAAAGTCATAGTATAGCATGTCGTCCAAAATATCATAAAAAAATCATAGTATAGCATGTCGTCCAAAATATCATCAAAAAGTCATAGTATAGCATGTCGTCCAAAATATCATAAAAAAATCATAGTATAGCATGTCGTCCAAAATATGATAGAAAAGTCATAGTATAGCATGTCGTCCAAAATATCATCAAAAAGTCATAGTATAGCATGTCGTCCAAAACATCATAAAAAAGTCATAGTATAGCATGACGTCCAAAATATCATCAAAAAGTCATAGAATAGCATGATGTCCAAAATATCATCAAAAAGTCATAGCATAGCATGTCGTCTAAAACATCATCAAAAAGTCATAGTATAGCATGTCGTCTAAAATATCATAAAAAAGTCATAGTATAGCATGACGTCCAAAATATGATAAAAAAAAAGTCATAGTATAGTATGTCGTCCAAAATATCATCAAAAAGTCATAGTATAGCATGTTGTTCAAAATATGATAAAAAAAAGTCATAGTATAGCATGTCGTGCAAAATATGATAGAAAAGTCATAGTATAGCATGTCGTCCAAAACATCATAAAAGAGTCATAGTATAGCATGTCGTCCAAAATATCATAAAAAAGTCATAGTATAGCATGTCGTCTAAAATATCATAAAAAAGTCATAGTATAGCATGTCGTCCAAAATATCATCAAAAAGTGATAGTATAGCATGACGTCCAAAACATCATCAAAAAGTCATAGTATAGCATGTCGTCCAAAACATCATCAAAAAGTCATAGTGTAGCATGTCGTCCAAAATATGATAAAAAAAAAGTCATAGTATAGCATGTCGTCCAAAACATCATCAAAAAGTCATAGTATAGCATGTCGTCCAAAACATCATCAAAAAGTCATAGTATAGCATGACGTCCAAAACATCATCAAAAAGTCATAGTATAGCATGTCGTCCAAAATATGATAAAAAAAAGTCATAGTATAGCATGTCGTCCAAAATATCATAAAAAAGTCATAGTATAGCATGTCGTCTAAAATATCATAAAAAAGTCATAGTATAGCATGTCGTCCAAAATATCATAAAAAAGTCATAGTATAGCATGTCGTCCAAAACATCATCAAAAAGTCATAATATAGCATGACGTCCAAAATATCATAAAAAAGTCATAGTATAGCATGTCTTCCAAAACATCATAAAAAAGTCATAGTATAACATGTCGTCCAAAAATCATCAAAAAGTCATAGTATAGCATGTCGTCTAAAATATCATAAAAAAGTCATAGTATAGCATGTCGTCTAAAATATCATAAAAAAGTCATAGTATAGTATGTCGTCCAAAACATCATTAAAAAGTCATAGTATAGCATGACGTCCAAAACATCATCAAAAAGTCATAGTATAGCATGTTGTCCAAAACATCATGAAAACGTCATAGTATAGCATGTCGTCCAAAACATCATGAAAACGTCATAGTATGGCATGATGTCCAAAACATCATCAGAAAGTAATAGTATGGCATGACGTCCAAAACATCATGAAAACGTAATATTATAGCATGTCGTCCAAAATATCATAAAAAAGTCATAGTATAGCATGACATCCAAAATATCATAAAAAAGTCATAGTATAGCATGACGTCCAAAATATCATCAAAAAGTCATAGCATAGCATGTCGTCTAAAACATCATCAAAAAGTCATAGTATAGCATGTCGTCTAAAATATCATAAAAAAGTCATAGTATAGCATGACGTCCAAAATATGATAAAAAAAAAGTCATAGTATAGTATGTCGTCCAAAATATCATCAAAAAGTCATAGTATAGCATGTTGTTCAAAATATGATAAAAAAAAGTCATAGTATAGCATGTCGTGCAAAATATGATAGAAAAGTCATAGTATAGCATGTCGTCCAAAACATCATAAAAGAGTCATAGTATAGCATGTCGTCCAAAATATCATAAAAAAGTCATAGTATAGCATGTCGTCTAAAATATCATAAAAAAGTCATAGTATAGCATGTCGTCCAAAATATCATCAAAAAGTCATAGTATAGCATGACGTCCAAAACATCATCAAAAAGTCATAGTATAGCATGTCGTCCAAAACATCATCAAAAAGTCATAGTGTAGCATGTCGTCCAAAATATGATAAAAAAAAAGTCATAGTATAGCATGTCGTCCAAAACATCATCAAAAAGTCATAGTATAGCATGTCGTCCAAAACATCATCAAAAAGTCATAGTATAGCATGACGTCCAAAACATCATCAAAAAGTCATAGTATAGCATGTCGTCCAAAATATGATAAAAAAAAGTCATAGAATAGCATGATGTCCAAAATATCATCAAAAAGTCATAGCATAGCATGTCGTCTAAAACATCATCAAAAAGTCATAGTATAGCATGTCGTCTAAAATATCATAAAAAAGTCATAGTATAGCATGACGTCCAAAATATGATAAAAAAAAGTCATAGTATAGCATGACGTCCAAAATATCATCAAAAAGTCATAGTATAGCATGTCGTCCAAAACATCATCAAAAAGTTATAGTATAGCATGTCGTGCAAAATATGATAGAAAAGTCATAGTATAGCATGTCGTCCAAAACATCATAAAAGAGTCATAGTATAGCATGTCGTCCAAAATATCATAAAAAAGTCATAGTATAGCATGTCGTCTAAAATATCATAAAAAAGTCATAGTATAGCATGTCGTCCAAAATATCATCAAAAAGTGATAGTATAGCATGACGTCCAAAACATCATCAAAAAGTCATAGTATAGCATGTCGTCCAAAACATCATCAAAAAGTCATAGTGTAGCATGTCGTCCAAAATATGATAAAAAAAAAGTCATAGTATAGCATGTCGTCCAAAATATCATAAAAAAGTCATAGTATAGCATGACATCCAAAATATCATAAAAAAGTCATAGTATAGCATGACGTCCAAAATATCATAAAAAAGTCATAGTATAGCATGTCGTCCAAAATATCATAAAAAAGTCATAGTATAGCATGACATCCAAAATATCATAAAAAAGTCATAGTATAGCATGTCGTCCAAAATATCATCAAAAAGTTATAGTATAGCATGTTGTCCAAATCATCATAAAAAAGTCGTAGTATAGCATGTTGCCAAAACATCATAAAAAAGTCATAGTATAGCATGACGTCCCAAATATGATGAAAAAGTCATAGTATGACATGTCGTCCAAAATATGATAAAAAAGTCACAGTATATGATGTCCAAAATATGATAGAAAAGTCATAGTATAGCATGTCGTCCAAAATATGATAAAAAAAGTCATAGTATAGCATGTCGTCCAAATATCATCAAAAAGTCATAGTATAGCATGTCGTCCAAATCATCATAAAAAGTCATAGTATAGCATGTCGTCCAAAATATCATCAAAAAGTCATAGTATAGCATGTCGTCCAAAATATCATAAAAAAATCATAGTATAGCATGTCGTCCAAAATATGATAGAAAAGTCATAGTATAGCATGTCGTCCAAAATATCATCAAAAAGTCATAGTATAGCATGTCGTCCAAAATATCATCAAAAAGTCATAGTATAGCATGTTGTTCAAAATATGATAAAAAAAAGTCATAGTATAGCATGTCGTCCAAAACATCATCAAAAAGTCATAGGAGAGCATGTCGTTCAAAATATCATCAAAAAGTCATAGTATAGCATGTCGTCCAAAATATCATAAAAAAATCATAGTATAGCATGTCGTCCAAAATATGATAGAAAAGTCATAGTATAGCATGTCGTCCAAAATATCATCAAAAAGTCATAGTATAGCATGTCGTCCAAAATATCATCAAAAAGTCATAGTATAGCATGTTGTTCAAAATATGATAAAAAAAAGTCATAGTATAGCATGTCGTCCATAATATCATAAAAAAGTCATAGTATAGCATGATGTTCAAAAAAGCATAAAAATTCATATTATAGTTTGACCTTCAAAATTTCATAGAATAGTATGCCTTAAAAATGTTATAAAAGTCATTGTACAGTATGTTGTTAAAATCGTATCACAAATGATGTCCATGGTAGCCTGTGTGATTCATGTGGTCTGAGAGAATATAACTACACCAACCTGAGTAAGACCTGTCTAACTGAGAACCTGAGGCAAAAGAGTGTTGATCACACGAGAATTCTTAGCTGAAAAGTATCAGAATTTAAAAACATTGATAAGAGCACAATATGTAAATTCAACTGTCTGCATAGTGTACCATAGTCCCTGACAGAGAGCAGTCTTTAGAGGCACTTGTTTAAGCCTGCAGTATGTTTGCTGGTTCAGCACTCCAGTCCAGTTCCTCAGTTTAATTTCACCACCTTGAGGAGGTTTCCTGGGGCATTAGTTGGGGAGGGTTCTCGTGGTCAGGTTCTTTCCAAGGATGAAGCTCCTTTGTGGCTAAAAGTTGTTCAGTAGTCCTGTTAACATAGCACTGAGTTCAGCCACCGTACTGCATTTACTGCAGTCTGTCCTGGCCTGCATAGAAAGTGCAGCTCATTGATTCCACCTGCATTAACTAAGAGCAAAACAATCAAGCCTTCCACCACCTGTGCCTCAACTAGCCATTATTCACAAGCCCCACGTTCATTACATCACTCTGCTCCCATAAAGCCATCTAAATCAATCAATTATCAATAACATAATTACTATATTGTTGAACGGCCCTGGAGAACAGCCCCAACAACAGGAAGTGATGTCACAAAAACTCTCAGTCTCAGTCAGTGAATGTGTCATGTAGAAAGTACATTAAATCATTCAGTTGAAGCAGTGCAGCATTTTTTTTATCATAAGACAATTCAAATTAATTTCATTTAGTTAGAAATAAAACCTGAAAGCAGTCGTGACTTCGTCCAGTTGAACATCTTTATTTGTTAAACTGATGTACCAAAAGACACACTGCAGTGTTTGACAAAATAATCAGATCACAGGTCACGTGGCACTGATGGAAACATTTAGAGCAAATCTCTCAGATAAACTAACAGCAGGAGGTGTTTGTGATCATCAGGAACATTTAATGACAGCTGTAACCTGCAGACAGGTGAGCATTTCTAAACAACCTGACTTCAGTAAAGAGCTCCCTCTGCTGCTCTTTATCATCAACACCAGTGTTCACAACTACAGTAGAGCTTTTCTTTAAAGGACAGTAAATCACTTCCTCTGTGTCACTACAGTTTCAATCATTTATTTGACTCAAGACCATATCACGTGGTACGGAGTGCAAACATTACACATAATAAAACAGAACAATGGCACACATCGTGGGTGAAGTACAACCAATGTTACTTAAACAAAGGAAGGACATTCTTCAAAAAAAACACCTAGTTTACAAATAACTTGGCTTATCTGTTTATAATTTAAACAAAGATGGGCAGTTTAAATAATACTTTGGCAAATACCTTTCTCTGCAAGTCATTAAGCTCATGCTGCTCTTCCTATAGGAGCACCAAGTGGGCGGTATACTGTATAGCAGGTACAAAATGCTCTACAAAGAGCTATCTTTCTTAACCCAGGTTCAGCAGCGTACAGATTTGAACATCTAAGATAGACCTATGATGAATAATCAAATGGCTTAAAAGCCTATGATAAATACAATACGTAGTTTAAATAAAAAACAAGCAGCACATTTCAATGCGTAATACTGCATCAATAGCCGCACGCAGTCGCAGCAGTACAAAGTGCAGAGGACAGATTTAAAGCCAGAGCATCTATAAAGCACATCAACACTGTGGAGTTCTGACGATTATTGATCCAAATTTTCCTTTAAAGCAAAAATACACATGTCAGTGTCATGTTAACGTTTGAAACCAAACTGGTAGTGATGGAGTTTTACAACCTGCTCAGGAGGATTGTCTGCAGCACTTTAGACATAATGCTTGCTAAGGCTAAAGGCCTATAGTTTCCCATGCTATTTATTTTGCCAGCTTCGTCCTTAATAACAGGCACTAATAAAACAGATAGGATGGAGTCAGGCAGAGCTATATGAAACTAGCTAACGTTAGCCCAGTAGAGATTTGCTACTAGCATCAATGTACTTAATGCATAGCACATTAGTTTTGTTTTGGATCACTGGACATCGTAACGTTACAACACACAAAAGAAAATGTCATGCTAACATAAGGTTGCTGTTCATTTCAGTGTGAGCCACTTTACCAACGACACCCCATATCAGGCATGTCTTGACCTTATGTTTTATCCCTCTGAGGGCCCTGGTGCAAAACACAGTGTTGAGTCTTTTGCAGACAAACTTCAAAGAGAAGCTTCTTAGACTCCTCTATCCACGCAGAGGAAAAGTTATGCATGGCCAGTATAATGACTTCATCCTGACTGATTGTCCTCATTTTGATAACAAGAATGTTGGGAAATTCATCTGTCACTATCAGTTTGCCATCAGCAGTTTTAAGAATCTCAGGCTTTGTATGCGAGCAAACTTCACTGCAAAAACACATAATAGCTTATTAAATTAGACGAGGAATTAATTTAATTCTAACAGTTTGGTCTGGTTGCAATATTTGATCAAACTATTTCCACTGATCCACGTGCTGAGCTGTTAATACTCTCAAACCCAACACTGGTGCAGAAATCTTATTCTCTAAAGAGAAAGTGTCTGAATAAACAGACACAAAGACCCAACAGAGCTGCAGCTGGTTGCTGTCCACTTGCTGTGTTTGGTGTCTCAGGTTTGGGCCGCTCCCTCGCTGCTGTGAAGAGATCAAACAAACCAGTTTCATCCATATGAAGAAAAAACATGTCACTAAAAAAGGGGAAAGTGTAACGATCGTAGATTGTTGATTGTGTACTGTCCTTCACACCCAACAAGCTGCTGGACTGAACCTGTTAAGGAATTCATACTGAATCAACTTACCAGTGACATTGAGGTAGCGTTCACTGAAGTTGTTCATTATGTGTGACCACTTGACACACGTACACACCCGAGTCATCAGTCCTGAGTCTGGACACATGAAGTCTGAGTCGTCCCTCTCTGAGGACGTCTTTGTCACACTGGACTCGTCCTGTAAACTGTTCATCCTGAGACTCTGGGACCTCAACACCTCCATGTAGATGAAACAGACCTGAAATCTTGAGATTATTTACCATCTCACAATAGATAGTTAAAGAGTTAAGGGGCGTGATGATTAAGGTTGTGAACATCCACTCCAGTGTGATGTTATGGTTCTCCTCTGCCTGATAGGAGGTCTGTGTCACACTGACTACAAATGTTCCTGTTGAGGAGACAGAGAGGGAAAGTGAGGAGCAGACAAAGTGACAACTTTAACATGTGAGCCTTTAAACTCCATCTATAGATGTTTGTGTGGAGAGTTTGACTGATTCACTGAATAACAGTGTGCTCTTATTTAGAACAGAGCTGGGTGAGTGGACAGTGCTAAAGATACTACAATATAAAAAGGTAATGTGTGATAACAGTAATAAACAGCCTGAAAGTGTGGATGATAAAGTGAAGGTGTAAACTAACCACAGACACAGGAGGTCAGGTTGATGAGCAGCAGGATGATGCACATCATCTTCTCCCTGTGAGAGGAGACAGAGGTGAAGAGTCACAAACACATGAGATCAAAGTTCACTTATTCCAGGTGACACAGAGACAATCTACAGTCTGTCTGTAGTCAGTCATCACAACACTGGGGTATTATGGGGTACTGAGTGGAGATTAATGAGGAAACAAGGCTAAATAAAAAATAAAATACTGCAGCATTTCTCTCTTGCGCACAAACTTCCTCTCTCTCTGTCTGTGAGGAAACTACAGCAAGTCATTTTACATCCACCCAAACTCTTATTGACAAGAAAGTTTTACAGCTTCAAATAAAAAGAGTTGAATAAAGAAGAGAAGATGAAACTTTGGGTCTGTTTGAATCGATTTTCTAATCTGTGTCACAGTGAATTCAAATGTTCATCAGTCAAACTAACAACAGTGAATGAAGCACAGCTGATGGACACAATTAAAACAACACAAGCGGTGTATTATACAAAATGATTTAGTTACTAACAGGTTTGAAGAGGAGCGAGTAGCTGACACCTCGATTGTTTAACGGTAAGTCAAAAAAAGGAGCTGTTTCTCTTATCTCAGCATCGCTTCACATGATGAGGAAGTCAGTGTTTCCCTTCAGCAGCTCAGTTCAGGTTGAGGAGGGGCTGTGTGAAAACCACAGATGCATCGTCTGGGTGTGGTTAAAAAGTTAACACAGGGTAAAATGAAGGGTGTTCACATCAGTTACACCGCAGCACATACCAAACAGGGGAGACCAGGGATGGTTGTTTCACTTTACTTTGAGTGAATTGCTCACCATCATAACGTCTTTCAACAGTTGTTCCTACATTAAATGAACTCTGTAAGGTCTTGGCTTGGAATTGGTAGCCCTTTCATTTTTACACCTGAATGTAACAAGACGTTATTACCCATCAGACACTTTGACATGGGGTTGGTTGTCCCTACAGTTATCAATGGGGTTATAGGGAAGAAAAAAAATAGAAAAAACATGTGACTTTTTTTTTTTTTAAGATAAAAACACAAAGTTTGAAATTGAAAACCATCTCTGTAATAGCACTCATCAGTGCCCCTTCTGTTTATACCATGAATTTGAACCAGGTGATTGTTTGAATTATCCTCTGTAATGAAAGAGTAGAATGAAGGAATCTGCAGTGCTGAATAAATCTAGCTTTAATTAAAGCCATCGTTTTATAACAGTTCATTATGAATATAACATGAGATGAAACAGTGAGATTGGAACAGATTCATCTCCATCACAATATGACCAGGAGCTTCAGTTAAAATGTCAAACAGGGGAGGCTGAAGTATGTAACTGTTTAGATACCTTGTTAGTGACATTGTGTGTGTGTGTGTGTGTGTGTGTGTGTGTGTGTATGTGTGTGCGTGCCTGTGTGTGTGTGTGTGTGTGTGTGTGTAACCTGAGAACATATGGACTGTAACATGTTTGCCATGGCCTATTTCAGCATTCAATCACACAAAAAGTAAATAATATCCTAAACACAAACAAAATCATGTGATAATACAAAAAAAAAAAAAATCATACTAAATCCATTCATTTCTAAAATTAATTCATGGCTCCTACATATCTGATGTGTTGAAGAGTGAACTTAACACATCTTTCTGGGAAAAAAAATCTTTAATAGCTTTGTCAGACTCTTGGTTTGTGTTTCTGTCCTTTAGGCCATCCTCTCTTTACATTTTTACAATTGGGACTACATCATATGACCAAGATTATATTCATGTAATACAGTAATCTCTGTGTACCTCCTCCTATCAGGAGGTTGCTACTGGAATTAGTTAATCTACAGGAAATTAACTTATTATTTTAGAAATGGACTGAACCACAGCCTCATATGAACTGAACCACAGCCTCATATGGACTGAACCACAGCCTCATATGAACTGAACCACAGCCTCATATGAACTGAACCACAGCCTCATATGGACTGAACCACAGCCTCATATGAACTGAACCATAGCCTCATATGAACTGAACCATAGCCTCATATGAACTGAACCATAGCCTCATATGAACTGAACCACGGCCTCATATGAACTGAACCACAGCCTCATATGAACTGAACCACAGCCTCATATGAACTGAACCACAGCCTCATATGGACTGAACCATAGCCTCATATGAACTGAACCACAGCCTCATATTGACTGAACCATAGCCTCATATGGACTGAACCACAGCCTCATATGAACTGAACCACAGCCTCATATGAACTGAACCATAGCCTCATATGAACTGAACCATAGCCTCATATGGACTGAACCATAGCCTCATATGGACTGAACCACAGCCTGATATGAACTGAACCATAGCCTCATATGAACTGAACCACAGCCTCATATGAACTGAACCATAGCCTTATATGGACTGAACCACAGCCTCATATGGACTGAACCACAGCCTCATATGGACTGAACCATAGCCTCATATGAACTGAACCATAGCCTCATATGAACTGAACCATAGCCTCATATGGACTGAACCACAGCCTCATATGAACTGAACCATAGCCTCATATGAACTGAACCATAGCCTCATATGGACTGAACCACAGCCTCATATGGACTGAACCATAGCCTCATATGAACTGAACCATAGCCTCATATGGACTGAACCACAGCCTCATATGAACTGAACCATAGCCTCATATGAACTGAACCATAGCCTCATATGAACTGAACCATAGCCTCATATGAACTGAACCACAGCCTCATATGAACTGAACCATAGCCTCATATGGACTGAACCACAGCCTCATATGGACTGAACCATAGCCTCATATGAACTGAACCATAGCCTCATATGGACTGAACCACAGCCTCATATGAACTGAACCATAGCCTCATATGAACTGAACCACAGCCTCATATGGACTGAACCACAGCCTCATATGGACTGAACCATAGCCTCATATGAACTGAACCATAGCCTCATATGGACTGAACCACAGCCTCATATGAACTGAACCATAGCCTCATATGAACTGAACCATAGCCTCATATGAACTGAACCATAGCCTCATATGGACTGAACCACAGCCTCATATGAACTGAACCACAGCCTCATATGGACTGAACCATAGCCTCATATGAACTGAACCACAGCCTCATATGGACTGAACCATAGCCTCATATGGACTGAACCATAGCCTCATATGGACTGTAATTTCGTCCCAAAGACTTTTTAAACACATTTAACTTGTCATTATTTTAAAACCTGTAAATACAATTAACCCTTTACACTCTCTGTATATTTATACTAATAAATCTTTTAAAAAACAAATTAACATAAATGTATATTTGTCAGGACTACAAAAAAAACAACAAATCACATTTTAAATAAAGTCTGTAACAAACAATAAACTGTGCTGGGATCAGTGAAAACAGGCAGGGGTTGATGTGAGGACCTGGTGTGGCTGACAGAGGAGGATGCTATTTGAATGTTACAGCAGCAACATCAGTTTTTGGTCTGAAAATTCTGATTGTTCTGAAAATTAAATATTTTACATTCAAGGTGAAAAAAAATCATGCGTATTTTTCCTTTTGTCAATATTGACCAACAACTGAAACACTGTGTGAATAAAAACAATATTACTGTGCAGCTGATTGGACATGTTTCATTTTAAATAGTACAGTAAGTGCAACATGTCACCTGAGGAGAAATACCAATCTCACTAATAAAACTGCAGTGTTTTGAGTTGTTGAGTTAGGGGCAGGGCTGCTGCTGGACATTCAGGTCTTGAATCAGTGCTCTAATGAATCACTCACAGGGTCCTCAACAAAGAGTCCTGTGAGTCCTGATGAGTTGTTTCTTTGGAAACTCAGTGTCTGTGGATGCATAGCTTTCTTTCTCATCAGCACATTTAGTAAAATGGACTTTGACAGCAAAAAGAGTATGTGGCACAAATAAAGAGTAGAGCTACTGCCAGTCCCAGTCCAACGTAGAGGCCGATCCTTCCTCGACCCTCTGGTTGTGGACTCTCTGGTTGTGGACTCTCTGGCTGTGGACTCTCTGGCTGTGGACTCTCTGGCTGTGGACTCTCTGTTGGTCTCTGAGGTTTGGGCTCATCAGCAGCTGCTGACACAAAATAAGATCAGCAGACTGACAGGGAGAAAACCTGCTTTAAGCCAGTAGAAAGACTAAACAAAATCCTAATCTGCATCATAGGTCACAGTGGCAACAGTTCAACATCATTATTTACAACTGGAGCTATGATCTGCATATTAAAGATGTGAGGTTTTACTTCAAATCAGCCAAAGTATTCAAACTAGAGCTAAAACCTGAATAATCTTGATCTTTAATTTTCAAGTTCAAACAGAAAAACAGTCTCTGGTTCCAGTATTAATCAACTTACCAGTGACAGTGAGCCGACATGTAGCAGTGCTGCCGCCATAACGTGTGAACACTTCACACATGTACAGTCCTGAGTCATCAGTCCTGAGTCTGGACACATGAAGTCTGAGTCGTCCCTCTCTGAGGACGTCTTTGTCACACTGGACTCGTCCTGTAAACTGGCCATCCTGAGACTCTGGGACCTCAACACCTCCATGTAGATGAAACAGAACTGATGGTCTGAGATCAGCTAACAGTTCACAGTAGATATAAAGGGAGTGGAGGGAGCTGCCAGGTTTGGTGGTGAACATCCACTCCAGTGTGATGTTGTGGTTCTCCTCTGCCTGATAGGAGGTCTGTGTCACATTGACTACAAATGTTCCTGTTGAGGAGACAGAGAGGGAAAGTGAGGAGCAGACAAAGTGACAACTTTAACATGTGAGCCTTTAAACTCCATCTATAGATGTTTGTGTGGAGAGTTTGACTGATTGACTGAATAACAGTGTGCTCTTATTTAGAACAGAGCTGGGTGAGTGGACAGTGCTAAAGATACTACAATATAAAAAGGTAATGTGTGATAACAGTAATAAACAGCCTGAAAGTGTGGATGATAAAGTGAAGGTGTAAACTAACCACAGACACAGGAGGTCAGGTTGATGAGCAGCAGGATGATGCACATCATCTTCTCCCTGTGAGAGGAGACAGAGGTGAAGAGTCACAAACACATGAGATCAAAGTTCACTTATTCCAGGTACAGGTACTGAGTGGAGATTAATGAGGAAACAAGGCTGCAACATATCAAAATGAATAAACTGTGAGTTACTCAGTAACAACATCCTACCTGTTCCTGTGTCAGGTGTCTGTTTGCTGTTGTCAGGAACCATGAACTCATCCTCAGTCTACGAGGACGAGTTGGTGAAGACAGGTTTTCCTGCTGGGCTACTCCCTGGTTGGATCTCATCAGTCAGACACTGTGTACACATGCACACAAACATACATACAACACATCCACCAAATTTTCATCCCAGCTATCATTACTTGTTAATTGCTGTTAAAATGTATTTATTTCATTTTATTATTTCTTACTGTCATTCACAAACACAGACATAGATATATTTGCTAACACACTGACATCACTGATTCACTGAACCTCCAAGACCCCCCCCCATATGTCTTTACACCTGTCTTCACTTACTTTACATTTGCATTACACAATTTAAAAATAAATAAAAATATATATAATAAAACACTGCTGCATTCCTCTGTTGCACACTTTATAAAAACTTCCTCTCTCTCTGTCTGTGAGGAAACCACAGCAACTCATTTTACATCCACACAAACTCTTATTGACAAGAAAGTTTTACAGCTTCAAATCAAAAGAGTTGAATAAAGAAGAGAAGATGAAACTTTGGGTCTGTTTGAATCGATTTTCTAATCTGTGTCACAGTGAATTCAAATGTTCATCAGTCAAACTAACAACAGTGAATGAAGCACAGCTGATGGACACAATTAACACAACACAAACAGTGTTTTAATCAAAATGTTTTAGTTACTTACGTGTTTGAAGACGAGCGAGTAGCTGTCACCTCAATTGTTTAACGGTAAGTCAAACAAAGGAAGATGTTTCTCTCATCTCAGCATCGCTGCACATGATGAGGAAGTCAGTGTTTCCCTTCATCAGCTCAGTTCAGGTTGAGGAGGGGCTGTGTGAAAACCACAGATGCATCGTCTGGGTGTGGTTATTAAGTTAACACAGGGTAAACCACAATTTGTCTGCTGGGTGTTTCATACATGATGGGTGTTAACATCAGTTACACCGCAGCACATACCAAACAGGGGAGACCAGGGATGGTTGTTTCACTTTACTTTGAGTGAATTGCTCACCATCATAACGTCTTTCAACAGTTGTTCCTACATTAAATGAACTCTGTAAGGTCTTGGCTTGAAATTGGTAGCCCTTTCATTTTTACACCTGAATGTAACAAGACGTTATTACCCATCAGACACTCTGACATGGGGTTGGTTGTCCCTACAGTTATCAGGGGGAATATAACCTTTTAGGGTTTTTTTTAAAGATAAAAACACCAAATAAGTTTTGAATTGAATGCCACCTCTATAATAGCACTCATCAGTGCCCCTTCTGTTTATACCATGACTGATTAGGGACACTGGGGACAGGTGAGCAGGTGAGGAAGAGACAGGGGACTGGTGGAAAAGACTGAGGGCATCTGGTGGATAGAAGAAGACTCACAAAAAAGATGCTGATCTGTTGCATTATGGGAAACGTAGGATCTGGAAATGCCAGAGTTTTACCCACATTAGAGAGAAAAGTCAGGATATCTCAGCCTCTGCTGCTTTAAATTTTGACCCGTCTGTTTTACATCTGTCTCCTGGAAGTTCCTTTTTTTACAATTTATAACATCAATAACACCTGTAGATGTTGACAGAGAGTTAAACAAGCCTGTTTACACTGGTATTATCAGTCCTGGGTGATCCAGTCACAGGTGCACAGTTCTCTATGTCTGTTTATTCAGACCTGGGATGAGAATGAGGCAACATGCGTGCCTCAGTGACCTCTAGTGATAAGATCTCACTTTACTGCTCCATATGCTAATAAACGTGAATCATTTCTCTTTGCAAACACCAAATGTGTTGTTCTGTTTATCCAGTGGGAGGTGTGTCATGCTAAACACACACTTACAGAGGTGATTATTTAAAGCCAAAAGGATAAAGTCACCTTAAAGTTATTAACAGGTTTATATTATATTGTTGGTTTTGTGATTATAATGTCTCTCTTATGGTCATGCTGTCTCACATAATATACACACATGCACAGGAAATACTTGTACAGTCCACATTTTATCTCTGTGTTACACTTGTAGACATGTCTTTGACAAGAACTAAAAGAGTTCATCATCATCATCATCATCATCATCATCATCATCATCATCCTCAATAATTGTTCATTCACACTGGTGCTTCACAGGATGTCTAAATAAAGACAGATAAGATTCACTAATAATAATTTTCAAAAGATAAAATACATAAATACACAAACAAAAGGTAATATAGAACTTATCTGAGATGAGAGTAATAAGCTGGAAGTTAAAACAAGTCAAGTGGCTGATATACAGACATATGTCATCAGCAGCAATAAGATCTCTCTGACAGACATCCAGAGTGTTTATTATTTTACACGTAACAGCCATTACTCTGTTTTGCTTTTAAATTACACGTCATTGATCCACCTCCACATGATTGCTTATAGATCATAAGGTAATGCATACTGAAGAATCATCTTCACAGTTAAACATAAAGAAAAGTTTGTATTAAACTTCATTAGATTAGAGGAGAGCAGAGAGTTTCCCATCATGCACTGTGGTGGGTGGAGAGAAGCTGCTTCTGAAAGCTGCAGCTCACTTAAAGAAACAGCTTATTTGAATAAGCAGAGGGCATATCAGGTCTTTTTTGCATCTACAGCAGGAACTGAGGTGAACTATAAACCACAGTCACACAGACACATTTTACCTGACTGATGGATCCACTCATCTAACGCTTTGGTCCGTATGTGCCTGAAGACAAGGTAATATATGTCTCTGTATTTCAGTTGATATTAAATGAATCCAGATGTAAAGATGTTGTATTTGGGGACTGAGATCAGTGCCTGGATTAGACAAGATGTTAACAGATAATAATGTGCTGGCTTCTCTCAGTAAAGACACAATTCAACAACAACACTTTAACAGACATGTGATTGATTGAAGACAGATCATCCTAAAACCTGATCCACAGAAAAAGCTTTAGCTTTAATAGTTTCTGTTGTGTATCATTATAAGGAGCCCTACACTCTATTTGAACTCAGTGTAACTCAGTTGACAGGGTTTTGTCTTTCCTTTATATGCAGGCACATTGACTCATGGAACATGTTTATCTGAGCTGCAGGTTCACACTTTAGGATTTTCTGCACTCCTGGCTCGTATTCACACAACATCCAGCCTAAAGCTTAAAGTAGCTCCTAACTGGTTGAGTAAAGACAAACTCCTGATAATAAGGAGTCAGTCCTGACTTTAACATGTTTTTGGTGTTTCACCTTTTAGCACTAACACTGTGTGGCAGTCTGTGCCGGGGTGGGCTGGGGGTTGAAATTAAGCCCTGGAGCTTGGTTTGGAGAGGTCTTTTTTCTGATCGCACGACGGATGCAAGTGGAACCGTAATTTTAACAGGAATACTTTATTTGCAGTATAAAAACAATCTAATGATATTAAACACAACACACACAGATTAGTCAGTCAGTAGAGTGTATTGAATATAATTCTATGCAAAGACCGATTGCCAACCCAGCCCTGCACACTGCACCTGTACCTGGCACTGTTTTTTTGGTGGTTCCTCCTCCTCCTTCTCCTGTCCCTCCTCATCTGTCTCTTCCTCCTCCTCACTCCTATGTCTGGCATTATCCTGTCCCTCTGCATCAACTCCATGACTGACACTGGCCTTGTCAGCTAATTATAACAATAACAGCAACAATGACAAACGTTTTAGCAAAGAACTCACAGTGTTAGAACACAAATACAATATAAAAATCAACATAACAAAAGCGACACACACACACACACACACACACGCACACACACACACTGTAAATGAATTACTCACTTTAATGTATTTTTCTTGGGCTGGTAAAAAATGGCTATATATTAATGTAGAAACAGAACAGGAAAACAGGATGTATAGCCTATATTCTCCAATATTATCTTTTTAACTTTGAACACAGACTCTCTCCTGAAATAGGCTATGTTTTCTTTTGCAATAAAGAAATTTGTGCGTTTTTCTGGTCAGCCAGTATGGATTTTATTTTTAATTGATAAAGCAGATTAATGATTTATGCAGGCACGGGCGTTTCTTGGGACTGAGAACATTGGGGGCTGAGTCCAGAACCTTATAGGGAAGTCTAGGGGATCCTACCTGGGAAAAAAGCTCTATGCTTTCTTGAGCCTTATTGCGTCTTGTCTACAGCCAAATACTGCCAACATGTACTTCAAAATGTGTCAAAATAAAATTATATTATATTGATAGAAACAGGATGATGCACTTATAGATAACACAGGAATTAAAGCCAAAAAAATAAATATTTTGTAAATATTTTGACTGAAGCCAAGTCATATTCCCCCTCAATTTTAAAAAAATGTTAGAGGTTACATGATTTGTCATTTTTAGTTTGCTTTTTTTTTTTTAACACGAGACCATGTGAAAAAGTTGAGTGATGATGCCTACAGACTATATCAGGAGCCATATTTTCCCCAAAAAATGCACATTACATGAGTCAGTTTAATTTTTGGTATTTTATTTTTCCTTCCACCCCTACTGTGTTGTGTTGCACCTCTGTCTCTGCTGCTCTTTTTTCTCCATCTGCTCATTCCTTCCATCCTTTGAATCTGCTGCCAGAAAAACAAAGAAATGTATACTGAATGACAACAGAACATATGCAGGCAAAATGAGATAGAGGTGCTCGGCAGCGCTCGTCAGCCCTTCGGAAGTCCTCGGGAGTTTTATTGTGAAAGCTCAGCTTTCACAATAAAAAGAAAAAGGCCAACACTTCAACCCACACAGCAACGTTAGAAGGACATAACAACAGTTACGTAGTTGTGTGTGGTATCTTTGGTGACTTATGTGAGAAAAATATCACTGAATTTATGTGTGGGAAAAGTTGCCAGCCGTACCGAGCCTTCAGGGATTTTCAGCCCGCCTAAGAGCGTCTATCACCGGGGAGGACTGTCCCGCAGCTCTGCCGGCATGCCCCCCTAACACTACACGTTTCACATAATTTTGAAGGAATAAACAGAATTTAAATTATTCATTTACCTGTTTCTGGTAACGGCTCCCCGGAGACGTGAGCCTCAGCCGAGTCAGCCTCCTTGTTTTTGAAAAAACGTCTTATATCCATGATCTTTCGTGTTGCTGCTAAAACGTCTCCCTCCAGCGCGCCAACGGTTTAGATACCGGAAGAGCCTGGTGACGCGAGGCTATCAGCCAATAAAACACGGATGCTTCACGCAACCTTTTTTTTTTTTTTTTTTTTAATAAAACTTTATTTGTCGTTTGCAAAGTATACAAAATTGCATTCTCTCATAAAGGAGAGTATCACACTTTGCAAAATCAATACAATTGCAGATTTTTGAGAAATAAAAACAAAGAAAATAAAAAATATAACAACATAATTTGCCAGGGGGGATACAAGTTTACAGAAAAATGCCAAAAAGTTCACAGATATGCAAAGTTTTGATTGCCTTTTGATTAAGAGAAAACTTTAAGGAATCAATGTACTGCTCGATCTCACTGTGAAAAGCAATGAAAAAGGGTTTTCTATGAGAGAACTTACACTTGTGAATGTGAAATTTAGCCAAAAGAATGATAAGATTGATAATAAATGCTTCATTTTGTTTAGCCTTGGTTCTGTTAAAGTTATAGATACCAAGCAGCACATCCTTCCAGTACAGCTCACAGTTTTTATCAATAGTGTTCGCCACAAAGTTACAAATGTCGATCCAAAAGCTTTGGACAATGGGGCAAAGCCAAAATAAATGAGTAGTTGTTTCGACCTCCATAGAACAGAAAGAGCATTTCATATCAATGATTTTTTTGAACCTCTTACGAATATGAACTTTAGAGGGATAAAATCTATGTATAAGTTTAAACGACATTTCTCTAACTTTGTTGGTCAATAGGTATTGGTTGGGTAAGAGCCAGACTTTTTTCCAATCAATGTCTTCCACAAACCTGTTCCAGTATGAGACTACATATGGAATTGTAGTGAGATCCCTTTTAAACAAGGACCTGATAAGTTTGTTATTGCCATGGTTGCCGGACAAGCAGATTTTACCAACTGTAGTGTCAGATAAAGATAACAGGGATAATTGTTGGGTTTCCACCCTTGGATGAGATCTAAATAACATGCAAATACCAGATGAGATCGCTCCAAAGACTTTTGCATAGTCTCCAGGTGCCACAGGGATATTGTATTCTTATAGAAACTCATTATAGGAGTAGAGGTGACCAGCCCTGTTAAATAACTGAGCAACATGTATAATGTTATTATTAAACCAGTATTCAATAAAAAGAGATTTATGTTTGAACAATATGTCCTTGTTGTTCCATATATAATATTTATGAGGTGAAAAGTTATGTTTGAAGATAAGAGACCATGAAAGAAAAGCCTGGCGGTGCTTTACGCAACCCCTCTCTCTGATTAACCAGTCTCGACGTCATCCTGTGTTGCATTCACTGAAAATGGAAAACTACAACTTCTTTAGTGGCTCGTTAATGTACGGTTATCATTATTTCTTCTGAAGTTGAATTATCCGGGGCTTATGAAAAAACGTTCGGGGCTAAAGCCCCGGATGCCCAGGCCAGGCGACGCCACTGACTGTTATCACACATTACCTTTTTATATTGTAGTATCTTTAGCACTGTCCACTCACCCAGCTCTGTTCTAAATAAGAGCACACTGTTATTCAGTCAATCAGTCAAACTCTCCACACAAACATCTATAGATGGAGTTTAAAGGCTCACATGTTAAAGTTGTCACTTTGTCTGCTCCTCACTTTCCCTCTCTGTCTCCTCAACAGGAACATTTGTAGTCAATGTGACACAGACCTCCTATCAGGCAGAGGAGAACCACAACATCACACTGGAGTGGATGTTCACCACCAAACCTGGCAGCTCCCTCCACTCCCTTTTTATCTACTGTGAACTGTTAACTGATCTCAGAGCCTCAGTCCTGTTTCATCTACATGGAGGTGTTGAGGTCCCAGAGTCTCAGGATGAACAGTTTACAGGACGAGTCCAGTGTGACAAAGACGTCCTCAGAGAGGGACGACTCAGACTTCATGTGTCCAGACTCAGGACTAATGACTCAGGACTGTACATGTGTCAAGTGTTCACACGTTATGGCGGCAGCACTGCTACATGTCGGCTCACTGTCACTGGTAAGTAAACTCAGTAGAACTGTCTTAGCAGATTCAATTCAGCAGCTTTTTTAGATAAATAAGAACCTGAGGAGAAACATATTGTGGACTTCTGCAATCCACAATCTGTACACTTCATCTGGGAATTATGTTACAACTCATTCTGTTGTGGATATTTGCCAGCTGCGAGTCTGTGTGTGTGTGTGTGTGTGTGTGTGTGTGTGTGATCTAGGGCTGGGCGAGATGGCCTAAAAAAAAAAAGTCTGATTTTTTCACAAAAAATCCGATTCACGATTTAAATCAATTTTTCCCCCTCCTAGTTAAAAAAATAATAATACTTGCAGCCTGGCAGCACATACCTGGAGTCCAAAACTTTCAGCATGTGAATAAACCCCAGCTTTTCCATGGTAGCCTATATATGGGCACCACATCTCTTGCAATATACATGGCGACTGCATCTGTGATGGCTTTCCACCGGACCCCTTTCTTATCATACGGCAGTGTTTCCCCTACCATCATAATGGATCACAACAGAAGTCATTTAATGTTACCTTTCCTATAGAACAGGTCTATACCTTGTACTTTTATTAAACAAACTAAATAGCCTTATGTTACAGGCTGAGCCTGATGTGTGTGTGTGTGTGTGTGTAGTTGATGTTGGAGGTATGAGACGTTAGTGCGCCGGGTGTGGTATATGACGTCAGACGGATGCGCCCCAGGAAGAAAGTGAGGCATGTGCTATGTTGTTTACATCGAGCAGCCACAGTGAAGAAGCCTACGCAGTTGTGCGTGCTGTTTTTGAGTTATTTCCCTCTATGTAAAAGTCAGACACTGAGGCTGTGCGTCATCCCTGCAGTGCTGAAAATAAAGTGCTGTTCTTTAATGCAGACGAAGTCCCGTTGTTTATGTGTTGTTGCCACAGCGAGCTAACACAAGCTAAAGGAGCTAATGGTCTTCAGAGGTCCCTTTACTACGGTTTATGGGTTACTATGGTTCGGGGGTCTGCCAGCTTGGCGTTGGTAACACTTATTTACACAACGGCATGTCATTTATGTCCCTACACGGTGCGTGTCTAAAATCCTCCTCTGCTCTCTGTGTCGCGCACGGCGGAGTTCGGCCCTAATGCGCACACACACACACACACACACACACACAGGTGTGCACACAAAAAGCGCTAAAGAACTCGTTCCCTTTCTTGAGAAGGAGTTCTTCCCCGCTCGCTGCCATGTTGCCAAGCGCGCGGGGGGAGGGGGGAGCCCACTCTGAACTACGGGAGCCCAGCGTGGAGCGGCAATGGCGGATTTTAAATAGAAACTCGATTTTTACTAAAACAAATCGGCTACAAACTACAAATTTGAATTAATTGATAAAAGCGATTTATCGCCCAGCCCTAGTGTGATCATGATGAATATGGTCCTGATGACACCAGCTGACCCTTCACTAAGTAAGAGCAGTAGCATCAGGCCGGCTCAGACCAGGGTCAGCTGTGCTCCATTGACTGTAATGGAGTCGCTTCAGATTTCCTTCATTGTCAGGCTGGTTTTGTGGATTTGGAGCTAAATGTTGTGCCTGGGGCACGTCGTGTGTTACTGATGCTCGTTACCTGGAGAGGTTGGAAAAAGATATACATTTCCTCTCTGTTCCAAAACCAGAATCAAACCCTGAAAAGTGTAGGGTTAGCTAGCTAGCTACTGAAGATATGGACAGATTTTGTCAACGTGATAGCATCACAGATTTGTTTGGTCTCTTTACAGCAACAAAGGCTTCGCCCAAACCTGTGAGACCAATGTCAACAAGTGCACCACAACCAGAGTGGTGGCCATGAATCGTGTTATTTTTTCTCCTGGGACTGACAGCAGCAGCAGTCCTGGGTCTTTTGGGTTACTTTGTATTTCAGCCAAGAGAACGAAGACTAAGACAAAAACAAAGACTAACACGAGGAACACAGTCCAACACTTCCATCAATACTCTTACTAATATTCAACTAGACAACCAGGTTCCTGCTCAGATCATAGTGAACAGTTGAAATGACAGATTCAGTGAGACAAGACTGTTGAACTTAATACCACAGAGACACAGAAAATACTACTTTCCCATTGGCTGGCAGGGAGTAGAACTGCATATCAGGATATACCAGCAGGTGACATTTGATTAATTTATCTGACGCTATTATCCAACGTGATTTACCATAAGTGCATTCAACCATGTGGATATAACCCAGAAAGGGCAAGAATCAAGCTGGAACCTCATTTCCATCTAAAAGGTTGAACTGTTTCAAGTGCATTTGGAAATAATAGATAGAGAAAGTTGTTTTTTAAACAATTAATAATCCAAGAAGTGGTCTGAACAGACAAGTTTTCAGTCTGCGATGGAAGATGTGCAGAGTTTCTGCAGTCCTGATGTCAGTGTGGAGTTTGTTTTATGATTGTGGAGCCAGAACAGCAAACATGATTGATTTTGTTAAAGCCACCTACACAGTGAGGGAGTAACAAGCCGGCTGGTAGTAACAGAGTGTAGTGGACAGGTTGGAGATGTATAGTTAGACCATGTCCTGAATGTAGGATGGGCCTGAGCCATTCACATCACAATAGTCAAGTACCAGTGTCTTGTACTATGCAGGCTGCAGAGGAGAGAGTTAGTGTGAGAGAACTGGGGTAAGTTGAAAACCACCGGGCAGCTGCGTACTGGATGAGGTCAGATGGCACAGGCAGACACATCAGACAGGAAGGAGTTGCAGTAGTCTTGGCACAAACATTATATGAGTAACATAACTACATACAAACTTTCCTTCATATTCTTCAGTAAGTGGCCATGGAATAAGAGTCATAGTACATAACTGATTACAGTGTCCATTATTTTGATAGTGTGGTGACAACACCACCTGGGGAACTACACCCCAGGAAATACTTTTTCACTAACCTTAAATTGAGTTGAAAATTAGGAATAACTCAACTCGTTTAAAGCTTTATAAACAACTAAAACTTTTTAAAAAAGTAACATCCACTTCCATTGCTATGCAGATGACACCCAGTTCTATCTGGCCACCAAACCTACCTCCACCCTCCCTCGCTGACTGCCTTTAGGAAATCAAATCCTGGTTCTCCTGCAACTTCCTCAAACTGAACAGTGATAAAACTGAGTTGCTTCTCATTGGCACCAAATCCACCTCAGCAAAAACACTTGATATTGATAACTCCTCAGTTTCCCCCTCCCCGCAGGTTAAGAGTCTGGGCGTCATCCTCGACAGCACTCATTCCAAGCTCACACTGGTGATGTCACTCAGTCTGCTTCTTCCATCTACGCAATATTAACCGCCTTTGCCCGTCCCTCCCACCACACAGCACCACCATTCTTGTTGACACCCTGGTTACATCCCATATAGATCACTGTAACTCCCTCCTTTTTGGTCTCCCTCTCAAGTCCATCCACAAACTTCACATTCTGTACGAACAAAAGTAGGCAGGCTGCATTTTGCTGCACTCCCCGATTTGTTTTTATACTGCCAATGCTGAAAGAAGACTGATTGGGCTTTCCTGCAAATTTGCACAATTCCTGTTTATAAAGGGCTATAGAGACTGACAACCATTCACACTCACATTCACACCTACGGACAATTTAGAGTCACCAATGAACCTGCATGTCTTTGGACTGTGGGAGGAAGCCGGAGCACCCGGAGAAAGCCATGCTGACACAGGGAGAACATGCAAACTCCACACAGAAGGAACCCTCCTGCTGTGAGTCAACAGTGCTAACCACTGCATCACTGTGCCGCCTAATTCTAACATGCAGAGCTTTAACTTTTTTTTTTTTTTGTAATGTGGCTTGCAGTCTCTTTTGGAGGACTCGTTTATTTGCAGCTGCCTTTTTACCTTCAGCCATGAAAAAAGCTCAGTTTTTGTGTGTGTTTTGTTTTCCTTTCTTCTTGCTTCTTCTTTTTGGTTTTGACTTGTTGTTTTCCTTTGTTCCGGGCCCATCTAGGATATTGGCAGAGTGTGAGTGCGTGTTGTAGGCCTATGTGTTTTTCCTCCTCCTGTCTGTCTTTATCTTCGGTTATGATGCTGGCCCGTTTGTAAAGAGTTCTGCCGACTGAGAGTTTGTGAGCTGTGGGATGTTCTGATGTCCAGAGGAGGTACTGATCCGTGTGTGTGTGTTTCCTGTAAACTGTGATTTTAATGCTGCCGTCTTCTCTGTGGTGAATGTTCATGTCCAGAGATGATATGGTCTCTTTACGGGCCAGCATCATAACCGAGGATAAAGAACAATATGGAACAATTTTAAAAAGTAAACTTAACTCAATAAAGAGCTGTGATGGAAACACTGATAAAACAACACAAAATAATATATGAACAGATATACATATAGATATATAGATACTTACACACATCACAGTAGGAGACTGTTGGTTAGCAGCTTACTGTGACACACAGACAGTGGTGGGAAGTAACTAAGTACTGTACTGAAGTACAACTTTGAAGTACTTGTACTTTACTTGAGTATTTCCATTTTATGCTACATTTTACTGTAAGTGTGAAGGGTTAAAATGTATTTACAGGATTTTTGTTTTTAAATGACATGAGTTAAATGTGTTTAAAAAGTCACTGGGACTAAAGTACAGTTCATATGAGGCTGTGGTTCAGTTCATGTCTGAAATAATAAGTTAAATGTGTTTAAAACTGTAACTGTTCATTTACACAAGTGAAAGAGAAAATGTTAGACCCATGAAGTTGGCCAATCAACTTCCATCAGTCACTCTGATCAACCAATCACACTCCAGCAGTTTCATAGAGCATGCACTGCACTGAGACACAGAGGAAGACATCTTACCATCTACCCACCGAAAATCTCCACCTGCTAACTTTTACATTGGCGCAAAATTCAACTTTTGGACCTTTCCGGTGTGCCAGATGAGACATGAGGTAATGTGCAAATACAAAGAGCTGATATCACTGTTAATAGTCCTGTAGTCTATTAGCTGACAGTAATTTGGACTGTTCCCACAGCTGTTGAAGAGAGAGAGAAATTTATAGCATCCTTATTTTGGAAGCATTGTATAATTTAACTGTAAAGTGACATGATTAACAGCCGACTTGTTTCCTGTATTTTTTTTTTAACGCATGTATTTTAGGTGAGGTGAGAGCTCGTGGTTTCCTGCCCTTTCTGCGAAAGTCTCAAAGGTTGTTTAGTTTTTCAGTCGAATGCTGGATGGAAATATTTTGAATATGATGATATAGTCAAGTCAATTTAAATCCAAAGTGGGCCCAACCCAGGAGAAAACGCAATAGCAGTGTTTCATAGTTTTGATTGGTCCTAATACCCTCCTGTATCATATAATAAACCTTTATGGATTTAATGGAACATTATTTTTCAAGGTCATTTCACAGTCACATGGTCTGGGTGACATCATGTTAATATCAGATGGTCTATGTACTGTACACCTATTTAACATATTCGGGGTCTGTTCCAAAGGTTTTGGGGTCAATCTTGTCAATAAAACAAATTTTAAGAGGATATTCTGATGTACTGTGCCTGTATCTGAGGTACTACGACCCAACAACCAATGTTTTTGCCAAATTGTCCACTTACAGTTTGTGCCACACTGCTCCTATGGGTGCATCTAAACTGGGTGTGAAGTATTCTGTATATATTTAGTATCTATGATGTCATCACTCGTTGTAAGGGGGGGTGGGGGGTAATTCCCCACAGGAACAACTTCACAGGTAAAGTGATCATTTTAAAGCATTTTTAAAAAATTAAAAATCTTAGATCAGGGGTTCTCAAACTTTTCATGACTGAGCGCCACTTTAGGGGGCAGCACATGATTGAGGGCGGCACAGGAAAGGTTCACACACTAGGGCTGACCCCGACAAGAATTTTCCTGGTCGAGAAATAGTCATCACTAGTCGCTCGCATGTTTAAGACATTAATGTAATAATTAAATGATATATTTTGGTGGTTTGAGTTGAAGGTGTGAGAAAGAATAGTATCAGTAACATTGTTAACACTGTGCTACATTACAGAGAAATACAAACCGTACTAATGAACCTTCATTAATATAGGCCTATATTTTATCTACAAGTGCACGTCACACACTGAGCGAGCCGCCTGTTAATGACGCTGTGGGCTAATGGGCATGTAGCTACTTCCATGTTTCAGATGATACGTCATGTTTGTAGTCGACCAATGAAGATGAGTTTACATATCACCTTGGGTTCGTCCTTCAAAATGAGAAATTAGGGTTATGATTTGTTTCTTTTATGATTCCAATCCATTCCTCTTTTGTTGTGGCTCAGCATTTAAATAACCTTTATCAGATTTAGGTTTCAGTTTTTAAGTTTATTCACTTTATTAATCCCCTGAGGGGAAATTCAATGTTTTTCACTCTTGTCAATTACACACAGGTCCGAAAGACACACACATGCACAAACAGGACCTATACATGCACAAAGTGGAGCGATGTCAGAGTGAGGGGGCTGCCCTTTGGTCAGGCGCCCCGAGCGGTTGGGGGGTTTGGTGCCTTGCTCCAGGGCACCTCGGCAGTGCCCAGGAGGTGAACTGGCACCTCTCCAGCCACCAGTCCATGCT